>CATIWR010174749.1:0-20851 GCA_949677035.1 Omphalea diandra
CACAAACAACACCCACACCACCCAATAGATATTTCAAACAAAAAAATACAGACCGGTGGATTTCTATATATATATATATATATATATATATATATATATATATATATATATATATATATATATATATATATCACCAATGTAAAAATATATTTTTCTCTTATATACAAAAAAAAAAAAAAAAAAATTCCTTAATTATTTTTTTTCATTCTTAACAAATTTCTCTCTTAGTTTTGAAGAATCTCTCTTCCCAAATTATGGGCAAGAGATTGACTATCTAAAACAAAACTTATATGTATATTTTTGTTTTTTTCCATGGCTATTGGCTCAATCTCATTTATCTAAAACGTCTCTCCCTAAAAACGCATATGCCGCCATCTCCATCTCCTCCCCATTCTTTTCTCTTCCTTGCCACACCACCTACTTCCTCACCCTTCCTGCTCTGCAGTCACCACTGCCCCCATCACCGTGTTCTCTAGTTTGCCACCATCATCCCATTCCCCTCTGATTTCTTTATTCGCCATCGCCATAGTCAGGCGATCATATATCGGGTGCGGTTATTTGATTTGTCATCATAGAATTCTTTATCTTGAGATTTATATAACCAAAATGCTCGTGATCTTTTTTTAGTGTTTTTAATGCAATGGGATTCAGAATTCAAGGAAAGGCAGTTGGATTAATTCTTCCTACTAAGGGGTAAGAGACCATTACATTAGGTATGACATTTTGATTAATTTCGCTTTTTCTTCATTTGGTTCATTTTTTATGTGTTCTATATACAAATTCCATAAGGTTGATTATTTATGCATCCGGGAAATTATGACTATTTATGTGCCAAAAGGCATAAAGGAAGCATCTTCATATTCTTATCCATGCAGATGATGGAGGGAAAAATGAGGTAATCGCAGCTTGGGTTGCAAATGTTGAAGCAATGATAAGAGCTGATCGGAAGGTCACTGCCTTAAAACAACTACATGTGAGTATTCAAAAGCATAGGTCGTGAACTTCTCAATGGTAGTTCTTAATAAGAGCAGTTTTTGATGATGTGCCTGGTATGAAGCTTGTCTTTGGGATATTGTTATAATTTAACCATGTAGGGTCATATATGGAGAACTGGATTTGAAAATGATGAATTGGAAGGAGTGGTTTTTGATGATGTACCAGCAGCACGAGAGAAGTGGCATTCTTTGGGGGTCAAGTTTATTTTTCTTCTCTACCTTTATTCTCTTTATTTTTTCATCATTACCATCATATAATACCAAAACCACTGTTTTCTATCAGACCTATATACATGGAACTTAATGAACTCTGTTTTATGTTCTTACCTTCAGTTTAATGAACTGCAACATAATCTTGGTTGCTGAATTTTCGTGGTCCTTGCAGACATAGTGATGCACTCAGCTACTAAATTTATAGTCGGACATAGTAATGTTATGGCAGGTGTACTTGCAGTAGAAGTAGAAAGGTTGTAGCTTTAAGTTCATGTATTTGTACCACAAATATCTTCCGTTGCTATCATTGTTTCCTTTATTATGAACTTTTTTCCTCTCAGTACTGATTTTTCGTGACTGACAATTCATGCTGATGAGGATGCATGTTACCATCACTTCGTATAATTTATGTGGGTACCATTTCCAATCCAAATATGCTTACAAACATTGCTTTAAGTTCATGTATTTGTTCCACAAATATCTTCCGTTGCTATCATTGTTTCCTTTATTATGAACTTTTTTCCTCTCAGTTAATTACTTATTTTTGGTGATTAACAATTCATGTTGATGAGGATGCATGTTACCATCACTTCTTATAATTTATGTGGAATGCTTACAAACATACATGTCTGAATGGGTTTCCTATATTTTCAGCTTGGCAAACGATTTGTATTTTCTACAAAATGCAGAAAGCTCTGGGTTAGCGCCATTTGACAGTTGGGTTTGTTTGCGAGGTATTAAGACCATGGCGTTACGTGTTAATAAATAACAGTTGCTAATTCAAGCAACTCGAAGTAGACTAATTTTATGTACATATTTCTTGCATCTGTTTTTCTGAAGTGCATGCTGCTACCCATATTGACTTAAAGGGAAAGGATTAAATAAGGCCAAAACTTGGTGAAATAATTTGTTTCTGGTACAATCATCACACGCTAACCAGGCCCCATTTCTGATGTTGCATTTGTTTTGGTTTTTAATCTGTTAGAATATTATAGGCGCTAAGCACATACATGCAATGAATATAGAAATTATTAATAATACTAAAACATTAATTTTGACTACCTATTTTTTACTAGTATTTATTAATTAAACACATTTGAGCGTTCCTTGTGCGGCAAATGGAAGCCAAATGATGTAAAAAGAATCGGATACCCATATGATTTGGGTAGATGAATTTTTTGGTTCCATTAAAAACAATTTGAAGAATCAGATGCTAAAACATCAAGTAAAAGGCAACCAAAGATAGAGAATTCCCATATGATTCGGGTATAGAGCAAATTGAGGTAAGTAATACAACTTTTGAATGTAATCTTCTCCATCTATACTTTCATAAGCTTAGGGGAAATATGAATTAGAGTATGGAGGTAGAAATAAGAATATGCATGTTAAATTGATGATGGATTATGTGTTGGGTGTCTAATAAAGGAAAGTTGGGTTTGTGAGTTTTAATGTTGGAAATTTGAAATTAAAGAATGTACATGAACTAGACATATTAGGAAGGAAATGAAATAAAGTTAACTAAATCATACTCTATTTTCAGGGCAGAAATTATGACTTGAGTTGGAGAATCTTTGAGTTGGAATTTAAGGAAACTTAAAACACAAAATATGTAGATAGAAGATAGGGACTAAATCTTTGTAGAATTATGGCAAACCCTTTTTCAATCTTCATATTTTCAATCTTTGTAAATTGAAAAAC
The DNA here is from genome assembly GCA_949677035.1 of Omphalea diandra. Taxonomy (NCBI): domain Eukaryota; kingdom Viridiplantae; phylum Streptophyta; class Magnoliopsida; order Malpighiales; family Euphorbiaceae; genus Omphalea; species Omphalea diandra. The sequence goes on from CATIWR010174749.1 coordinate 2,907, forward strand.
CCTTCTTTGTAGAATTATGGCAAACCCTTCTATCTACATATTTTAACCAACTCGTTTTTCAAACCCTTCTTCATTCTACACATCTAGCTTCCTATAAAAGGGTTTTTCAATTGAACAGTGAATTCGAGAATTATGGCAAGAAAATCGGGACTGGTTTGAATGTAAAATGTGTAGAAAATCCAAAATTGTTTTATTATTTTGACAATCTTAGAAGCTGAATTAGACCAAGTATAAAACACGAAAGTTGCTCCTTTGCATGTGAACTAATCCCCTGTGAATCAGTTTTGCAATTGATTGAGAATATTTTGAGATATGTCTAAAATGGTAAAACCTTATCCAAATTGTCTTACCCAGAAACAGGGCAAAATTTAGCAGGTAATCATAAATTCTGTAGTCCATACATCAAGCTGATTATATATGTTGAAGCCTCACATGTCTAGTTTAAGTGAAAAAGAATCAAGTCATTCGGATAAGTATTTTTAGAGATATAATCAAATGAGTCCATCAAGGTTGGATTATTTATAAGCATTAAGGAAAGTAAAACCAAGTCAACGTAAGAAATATGAAATGCTTTATAGGTAACTTGATAACTCAACGCATGTTATAGGATTCATGCATACTGAAGGAAGGCAAAGAAAGAAGCAACAATGACATTGAAGAGTAAAAAGAACTTCAAAAGGTAAGTACAGACAAATCGAATCTCTCAATTGTGAAATAATGTATACAGACAAAAATATATACTATATTTGTGCGATGAATTGTAATAATGGACCTCAAAGTGAAATGGAAACACATGAAAAATTGTCGAGTTAGCTTGATAGTTCATTATGGTATTAGTAAATAAAAGAAGTAAAAAGAGGTAAGTATAATTATACCATGTAATTGTGTGGTGTGGTATGCAAATAATTGATGAAATAAAATATATAATTAATTGAAATCTGAATGTTCTTGAATATAACAAATTGCTGTGTGAATTGGAATATAACAACTCTGAGGTTGGTTACATTCTGCACTTTTAATTATCTATATTCATATATTTATTTATTATATACTCATTTTTATAATTGTTTTATTAAGTTTAATAATATTCTCTATTTTGTTAAGTCTAATATCACTATATTTTTTCATTTTGGTGTAGCTCACAAGTATTGGTTTATTTATTTGGCCTAGTCATGTGGTTTTTCTTCAATAACGTCAAAAATCATGATATTTTAGTCTTTTTAATAGTATAAGTTCGGTTATTTGACTATTTTATTATTCTTTTGAATGCTCAAATGGATATTTTGTGAATTTTATAGATATTTTATTTATTTATAATTATAATTTAATAGAGAACTTTTGGATTATGTCATGTGTTTAATGCTATTATAATATTTATTCTATTATCATTAAAATGAATGCTATAATATGACATTTTTGTAATAGATGAAAAATGATATTACCATTTTTTCTTTAGTGACATTTTTATAAAAAGTTATAATATGAAATTTTACTAAATAAATTCATAAGTACTTTATAGTGATATTTTATAACATTAAAAGTAATATATTTTAAATGTAATTATAAAACCTTCTAACAATATTTATTGATGTATTTAAAAAGACATTTAACAAATGTTATTTTGTTACCTTGAAATGACATTTAATATACATTAAAGTGACATTTGAAAATTATCAAATAAAGTGGTGCTAAAAATGTTATTATAAATTTATATTAACACTTGTAATAAATGTTGTTTTAATACATAAGACACCAACTTGAATGATACTTACAAGAAATGTCAGTATAAGTCTAAGGTGTCTTTTTTTAGATTTTTAGTGATATTTAATAAATATTATTATAGACCAATTTTTTTATAGTGACTGCTACCTCCAAGATTTTTAAATGCCAAGTTTATATCATATTCCAATTTGATATTGTTGATATTTTCACCAGTAGATATAATAATATTCTTTGATCGGTCTTTAATTTGTAAGTAACCATCTTGATGGATTAACCCAATATCCCCTCTTGTGAACCAACCATTCTTGAATGCTTTAGTGGTAGTGTTGGGATTCTTTGAAGTACCCTTTCATGATGTTACTTTCTCTCAAGCGTATCTGTCCCATTGTTTTCCCATCTCAAGGAACTAGCAGTCTTCTTAATCATCTTTAGATGTTGCATATAGCATTTTTCCTCTTATTCTTTATACTGTTGGAGACCTGAAATTAATTAACATTATTCATTACCCATATTAGATTTAATTAGACAATAATAATAATTGTTATGTAAATGTGTTAGTAGGTTATCAATATTAGCACATTTTAGAAGTATCCAATACATTAAAAAGAAATTAGAAAGGCCAACATGAGCAGAAAAATTATAGAAACTAGTTTAATATACTAATTTGTTATTTCAATATTTATAATAATTAATGTTCTTCATATTTATATTGAGAATTATAGTGATTTAGTTTAATATATTAATTTATATTTTATTAATTTAGAATTATATCAGTATTTTAGTTAAAATATTCTCTTTAAATAATTTTAAATTCTTTTTTATCTTGTAAAATATTAGATCAATGTGATAAGGGTAAAATTGTCACTTAATAATTTCAAGTGTTCAATAATTATAATTATCAAACAAATTAATTATATTCAATACTTAATTTTTAGTTTACACCAAACAATTATACAATTAAGAGTTTTCAACATTTAAATAATTCAGTATTTAAAATTCAGCTCTTAAATTTTTAGTTTTATCAAACACAACTGAAGACTTAGGGAGAACCTTCAAGTAAACATATAAGACATGTAGCCTTCATATACATATACATATACATTTGGGGCACTTTGGAATATTCACTAAATCATACTCCAATAGCTCAAATAGTATATAACACATATACATATGACCTAGATACACTATGGGAGTTCAAGTCCTTATCTTGCCCCAATATAGCATAATAAAAATAAATTCAAATAATACATCACAGGTGATGAAGGAGTGAAGAAGAGAGACTAAAAGAGGAAAGTGAACTTCCAACCAATGGAAGTGAAACACCATGATTTTGTCTTGTTGCAATAGGTTTACAAGTGAAATTTTTGACCCTTTAAGATCAGAATCGAGAGGTTAAATGTGAGGGACAACAAAAGAAAGAGAGAGCAAAGGAAGAAAGAAGAAGAAGAAGAAGAAGAAGAAGAAGAAGAAGAAGAAGAAGAAGAAGAAGAAGAAGAAGAAGAGGGAGAAGAGTGAGATGCCTAAGAAAGAATCCTAAGATTTTTTTATTCTGGGACAATAGGTAAGTTAATTTATCTTCTTCCCACATGAAATTAACCCCTCATGACATGTTAATCATGCATGGTTAATGAGAATTATGGAGTATTTGAGGTAGAACTCTTGGATGAAAGTTGAAATTCAAGAAAACAAGAGTTGATTGTGTTGGTTTTGTTATTAGAGTAGAATTTTGTACCCACAAGTTCATAACACTAGAAGAGCAATTAGGGAAAGTGCAAAATATGAAAGTTGTAGCTTTATATCCCATCTAAATGTGTATGAAACAATTTTGCTTGATTTTGTGTGTGTGAGGAGATATGGCTCCTTCATTAGAGCTGGTTCACAACCAACCGAAATCAACTCAGTCTTTCTATTTTCATATATTTTGTTGACTTTATGTGCTGATTTAGACAAAGTATAAAATATAACATTTGTAGGATTCTATCCCTTCTAAATACTTGTAAAGCAATTTTGATTGATTTGTTGTGTGAAAAGATATATGGCTCATTGATTGTGACTGACCTTGTACCTGGATGAAACCTCACCTGTCTTTTAATTGTCTTCCAAGAATTTGATGGCCATAGATTCAGAATTTGATGATGTGACAAACTTGAAAGTTGTATATTTATGTATTATCTACTTGTTTGTAAAATATTTTAGCCAGATCTAGCATGGTTGTTGCAACATTATCCATTCAACATGACTGATTGTCATTCTGTTGAAAACCTGCTCACCTTGAGATTGGTCATTTGTTTCAGTGACTTTATAAACTGAATTAGACAATAAGTAAAACCGAAAAATGTTCCTTTATGTGTTTTGTAACTTCTGGTGAATCAATTTTGTAATTTGATTTGTACAATTTGAGATATACCTAAGATTGTACCACGTACTCAGATTGAGATGACATTGAAATAAGGCAAAATTCAAAAATTCACCACATTTTCTATATGTCTTATATTAATCTGAAATTTAAGTATGTTGTATCATTATGTGTTTAGTTTATTTGAAAAATAGAATGAAGTTATTTGTATAAGTATATCTAGAGTTATTGCTGTGAGAGTGTAGCAAGCTTAGACTGCCACATAAGGAAAATATGCATAAATACTAGGTCCACTTGCATGGATCATGCCATAGTTGCATGTCAAGCATTCATAATCATTTTGACATACTTATAACCATGTATGTATCAAATGTTAGGATCTCAACACTTTGAGGAAGCCCTAGAGAGAGAACCAAACCTATCATAAAGGTTGGTCGCATCAAAAGGTGAGTAACAATTATTATATTCTAATGTGAATATGTGATAATTTTATATGTGATTATGTTCTATTACATGTATATGTGACTGAAATGTTACCTTTCACATATGAATATAAGTTAAGTGAGAATTATATGCTCTTAATGCTTACTTGGCATACCATTGTGAATGAACATTTGTATGTGGAACTAAAAGGATGTTGTTACTGGCCTGTCAAACACTTGCAAATCACATGGAAAAAGGCACTAATATGTCTTAGTAGCACATGTTATTGATCAAATGATTCACTCGTTATATGCTGGCCAACAAAATCAAATGTCACTTGAATCACATGAATTCCTGGGAGCAGTGTTTGCCTTGCAAGGTCACGACAAAAATCAATTTATTGCATTAGCACTTGCATAGTCAATTATTATACTTGTAATGTATCATAATGGTATTTGATTATTGATTGTGCCATAAGAATCTGATTATTATTTTTATTCATTGAATCGTGACTCACCAAATCGCAATTATATTTTTCAGATACTGAAACATAGAGTTTGGATACCTTGGTGCATAAAGTTTTGCCTAAAGACTTATGGACCACGGGTCGTTGGCTGAATTCCAATTTTGTCTTTCCTTGTGTCATGTACATACATCTAGATAGGAACCAGTTTATAGTCACTAGCCTTGAACATTAGTTAACATATATGTGCATTAAATACATGATGGATTGTGTATGTATGATGAATAAAACCTTTATGTCTATGTATTTTTGGACATGAATGCCATGTTTTGTAAATGAAAATGGTCGTTACAATAGGTAGCACATAATTCACAACACAATGTATTAACTATAAAGATCTTCACATAAAATATATAGTTATTCCCCGACTTCTTAGCAAATATTCAGTTATTCATATAAGTGAAATTACATAAATATAGGTCATTATCATGTAGTTTAATAAACCTATATAATCCCTCATCTGATTACAAACACAAAGAGATTCCCTTAATGACTCTATTGGCCACCAATAACACGACCAAAATTAACATATGTGAATAAACTAAATAAATATCTACTAATAATGGTTATTTTAAATAAATATTCATTTAAAATTTAAAGATTAAATTAATATAATTAGTGTCAATTATGTGGCAAATCTAATATATAACTTAACTAATTTAAGTTTAATAAAATCCTAACACTAATAATTGTGAGAAATTAATCTTTAATTTAAATTCTAAAATATATCAATTAAATATTATTTGATAACTAAAAATATAACTATATATTCCAATAAATTTCTTAACTTTCTAACTCTAAGTGAACAACCTATGGACGAATACTTGCCCTAGGAATGGGTAGTTTCTAAGGTGAATCTAAGCTTACAATATGAATGATGATACTGATTAGCAAACAACCTGAATACTAAATGATGATACCATTTAGAAAGACATTATCAACGGTAAAAGATTGCCAATGTTTGGAAAACTTATGAGGCTCATTCCCTTAATTTTTGAAGATCATGTAGTTATGGAGACAAATACTTTTCCTTATATTTTGAGATCACTTTGGTTACTATTATCACAACTAAATAAAATGACTTCAATAGAAATATGTACACATTATCATCATTATCTTTTTAACTCTTTCATAATTAAATTATCAATATTACAACTTTTTGAGCTTTTAAAAAAGACAATCTCTAACTTAACCATCAGAGTTGCTATGGGACATATAGTCCTTTAAGTTCATCTTTCATTGTCTTTTGTAAGGTCATTTCCATTAGTTTATGATCAAGGACCATCAATTGGCATTGTTTGTGGGAACCATCTTTCCACCTTATTTTTGCAATCACTTGTCTTCCTAGAATTCATACATTTGATTACTAGTTAAGAATGGCTAAAATAATAGAAACTTGCCCTACCTTTCTTAAGAAGAGGTAAATTCCTCGCACAATGCTAGCGACCCAAAAAACATAATCAATCTTGCTGCCAATATTGTTGCTAGTAATGCACTAGCCCAATTTGAAGAGGCCCTATTAGGACCATGAAGGCTGCCTTAGAGTCCTTTAATGCATAGATGGCCAATGCCCTAACCTCAAGCCTATTAGCCTTAAATCCTCAACAACCTAAGGGAATTCCAGTTGGTAGGGTCCTTTCTCCATCAAATGTTCTAAGGTCTAAGACCACAAAATAAGACATAACGACAGAACTACCAGTTGGAGACCAATAAGGGAACAACATGGATTTAAAGGAAAAAGGTGATTCACATAATGTAAACTCTAAAGACAAATAAGATGAGGAAACATCCAGAAGAAAAAGCTCGACACTGTCTATTAGGAGGAACCTTAAAGCCTCTCCCTTAGCTTAGGAGATTATTAAGAAAAAGTTCCTTAACAAATGGAAGCTCCTAATTCTCGAGACATATGATGAAGCAAGCAACCCCATAACACATCTCTATACTTTTTGGACAATTATGTTACTAAATGACACCTCAGATGTTATCCTTTGCAAGATGTTCCTAACCACCTTAGTATAAACTACATAGAGATGGTACTTACAGCCCCCTATTAGGTCAATTCATTCATTCAAGAAGTTAAAGCCTTCCTCACTAGATTTGCTACTTACATTCCTTGTAAGAGAAAAATAAATACTTTAAGGTCTTATAGGCAGCGGGAAGGCAAAACATTCTGGGAGTACATCAATTGGTTCAACAAGGAAGCAATGTAGATTGAGAGTATAAATGTAGAAACAAAATAAGGCCATAATAGTTGGAACCACGTTTGGAAGGCTTAAAGACAAGCTCCACACCAAAAAATAACTCTTACTTTAAGCTGATCATGATAGCCAAATAATATATTGAGCTAGATGAAGGAAAAAAGGAGGAACACAAGAGCAATGATAAGCGGAATCAGAAGAAGTCCCAAGATAAAAGGGTGGACAATCATTAATGTCCCCTTTATTTGGTAGGGTTAGCAATGATTGAGATTAATGGTTCCTACCCTTCAGTGAAACCAAAGGCAACATTTTGGTTAGATTAAAGAGGATGGGGATAACATTAGATACCTTAATGGGTTGAACCTTGACAAGCTAGCCAAGAGGGATAAGACTTTATAGGTTCCATGAAAACCATGGACATGACACCAAACTAAACTATGAACTCAAAAAGAGGTCGAATGCTTAATACTAACTAGAGCATTTTAGAAATTTGTTAGAGATGACAAAGAGAAACGACTAAAAAAGGACAACATCGAATAAAGAGAAGATGAATGTCCCTAAAAGGCTCTAGCGAGGATCATCAATGTGATCATGGGAGATGAACAACCCAAAATCTTAAGCAGAAAACACTCTCGTTTAGATGTCTTTATGATTAGTGGTTGAAGGGATAGTTAATGAGTACCTAGTAAAGAGACTGTTAATACATAATTAATGAGTACCTGGTGAAGAGATTGTTAATACATAGGGCAATGTAACCAATGCACTAACAAAGCAAACATATAGAGCCATGAAAGGTGTAATGGCCAACCTCATAAGAGTAGGTAAGCCATTTCTAGGGTTAGGAAGGAAGTAGTTAAAGTCCAAAAGAGTAATGGTTCTGACAGTAAAGATGACAGATGAATGATCCAGTTTCACCTCTTATTTCATATAATAGATGAAGAATTTCCATATAATGGTATTCTTGGTAAGCCATATATATATATGGGACAAGAGTGGTGCACAACATAATGTACCTGACCATGAAGATACCTACGCCTAAAAGAATGTTGACCATTTAGGGAACCATAATTTAATGAATGAATGCAACCACATGGCTATTTAGTAAAGTGGACCAATATCAAAAGATGATCTAACTAACCCCAAATAGAGGGAACTCTCAGAACTAGTTGGTAATTTAATAGAACGCAATATCTCCACCAATAAAATAGATAAGATTAGTGAAATATAAGTCAAACAATGACTAATCAAATGACTTGAGTCATTCAAAACAATGTCAGAATGTTCACCACTAAAATTAGAGGAGTTAGGGTATCTATCTACCAGTAGCGTATCATTAGTTAAACATAAGCCCAAAGGCAAAACTAGTGAAATAGAAGAAGATGAAGTTCGTCTTAGAGAGGTGGAGGGCCATGGGTGAGGAAGTGTTCAAAGTTTAACACGTTGGGACTATTAAAGAGTTAAAGTATCCTAATTGAATGGCTAATGTTGTGATGATCAACAAGTAGAGAATATGCGTTAACTTCACATACCTAAACAAGGCCTACCCAAAGGATAGCTAACCATTATCGAACATTAACCAATTATTATTCCACTACATGTTATTCTAAGTATAGTTATCTAGACACGACATAGTGATATCACTAAACTTCAATGCACCCAGACAATGAAGAAAAGACAACTTTTGTGATAGATTAAGGCGCTTATTGCTACATAAAGATGCCCTTCGACCTCAAAAATGTGGGACTAACCCATTAAAGGTTGATGAACTTTATGTTCAAAGAAGAAATTGGTAATAATTTTGATGTACATATAGGTTAAATTATTTTTAAAAGCAAAATTGATGAGTCTCATGCATATGATCTATATGAGGTTTTTAATGTCTTAAATGCCTTGAATAGGTACGACATGAAATTGAACCTGAACAAGTTTATGTTCAAAGGCAAATTCTTAGGTTTCATGATTTTGAATGAAGGATTAAGGTGAATCTTGAAAAGATTTAAGCTGTTCTAGACTTGAAGCCACCTTAAACCATTAATGAGGTATAAAAGTTGGACAAAAAGATCACAATACTAGGATAATTCATCTCATGTTTAGCAAAAAGGTATCTACATTTTTATAGGAGCTTGAAGAATATCAAACATGTCAAGTAGTCAAAAGATTTCCAAACAACATTTAAAGATATCAAAGTGTCCCTTAGCAGTCCACCATTTTTTAGTAAACCTGAAGTAGGTGAAACACTATACTTCTACCTTACTACTATTGAAAAGCATTTGTTTTGATCCGAGAGATAGATGAAGAACAACATCCCATCTATTTCAATAGCCGAGTCCCTCGAGGCATAAAAGTCAGGTATCCTAAGTTAGAGAAGCTAGCTATGGCCTGATGGTCTTGGCAAAGAAGTTAAGCCCTACTTCCAAGAGCACACTATTATGGTATGAACAAATCAACCCATTCAAAAAGCTTATAGCATCCAAACACTTCTAAGCGATTGGTACATTAGACCCTCCAGATCAATAAAGACGAGATCAAGTATGAATCCCAAATAGTCTTAAAGGCCCAAAGGTGAAGAATCATCACAACTCCTTCAAAGAATCCATGAATGTAGATGGCACATCTAATGAACATGAAGCTGAAGTCAAAGTGGTTCTCCAAAGCCTTAGTAAAATTAAACTTATATATGACATTGATTTGAAATTTAAGGTTACTAATAATGTTGTATAGTATGAGGCCTTAGTAACTGGGCTAAAACTAGCCCTAAAGGTGTATACAGAGGAGTTGCAAGTGTTCAATGACTTCATCCTAATAATCGACCAGATCACAGGGGACTACAAACAAAGGATGACAGCCTGGCTAAATATTTGAAAAGGTGCCAACAATTACTCAATAAACTCTACTAACAAGAAGGAACATGGACAATTACCCAGATCCTTTGAGAGGAGAACAAAGAGGCATACATGCTAGCTAAAGTTACAACAAAACAAGGAGAGGTGTAACAAAACTTCCAGCATAAAGAGGAAAGGCTCTAACCTATAATTGCATAATAGGAGATCCTGAATTGATTAGGCCAATCATCTAGTACCTAAACAAAGGAGAACTGCTGGATGATCTAACATAACCCATCAAGACGCAGAAAAGATTAGTAAGGTACTATTACCATAATAAAGTACTCTATCGAACATCAACCACACACCCCTCGATGAAATGTATTTCTAAAGATGAAGGCAACTATGTTCTCCAGGAGATGCATGAAGGTATTTATGGCATATATAAATGATCACACATTGTCACTCGTAAAACCTTACTCCAGGGTTTTTACTAGCTCATAATGAAGAAAGATGCAAAAGAATAAGTACATACTTGTAAAAAATGTCAAATCATGACAAAATCCTCTGAGTCCCAACTACACATTGGTCATTGGCCATATAGGGAATGAACATCCTTGGTCCTTTCCTTTAAGCAATGAGGCATAAAAAATTCATGATTGTCACCATCGATTACTTCACCAAATAGGTGGAAGTCAAAACAATAACAACCACTATTGCTAAGAAGGCAAAAAATTTCTTCTGGAAAGAAGTTGACATGAACAACCCTAGAGTTTAACACTTCGATCTAGATGTTACTGACGAAGAGCCAGACTTCACATTAATCAATTTAAAGAATGAAAAGCACAATAAACTATTTGAACAGTAGCATATAAGACAAAGATTTCCTAAAATCACAATAAGAAGGTTAGTTATAGAACTTTTTAAAAAACCAAGCTTGTATGTAGGAAAACAGATATAGGTAAGGGTGATACTAGGGCGGGAAAACTTGGAGCTAATTGGGAAAGGCCCTACCTAGTTGTAAATGTAATAGGAAACTAGGCCTACCAATTAGTAACACTAGATGGACAATTAATCCTAAGGTTCTAGAATATAGACAACCTTTGCAAGTACTATCAATGAAGTACTCATTTAGTATATACATTGTGTTATAAGGGTTCGACCCCAAAGAAGACATAAATATTTTCTAAGCATAAGGGTTTAGCCCCCCTAAAAAAGCCATAATATTTTCTAATTATAAGGGTTTGACCTCTAAAAAAGCCATAAATATTTTCTAAGTATAAGGGTTTGGCCCCCTAAAGGCCATAATAGTATAAGGGTTCATTCCCTTTAGAGGACATTAATTTCTCTAAGTCAAACATTTATTGGTCCCCAAAAGGGCTAATAATTGTTAAAGTTAAAAGGTTTAGATCATAGTGTCAACCTGTAAGAAGAGTCCAATAAATTATCTTCATTTTAAATGTTCAGCTGGTTAAGTCTTAAGGAATTATGGTTGTTTAGTCATCGATTCAAGGGTCCGACCCTCTCTGGTTCATGATTCAAACTTATTTATTACTAAGTCTTTATATAACATTATTCTTTTTGGAAGAATACCTCAATTGATCAGGTTATCATTAGGAGTTACCTAATTTATTATTAGTGGAACACGTGAAATGAAATATAAAGAATGGTAAAAGAAATTATTCATTCACATTTCAAAATTTATACAAGTATGACATTTACATATATAAAAAAAAATAATACACAATATAAAAGGTCTAAGAGGCTGGAGCATTCTTGTTAAATAAGGGATCTTTAGTAACATGAGCCTCGAACAAATAAGGATTGGAGCCATCCACACCCATCACAGAGATACCTCCTTCAAGCTAGAAGGCTATGGAGGAAGAATTTTCTCTAAGTCCCAAAGGAGACATTAAAAGTCTACTAATGTGCTCACCTCAAAAGTTGAAGCCTTGCTAGCTATTGGTTTGTCAGGGGCACAACGCTTTGAAGACCATAGAAGGGTTGTGATTACTTGAATAATCTTGGTCTCTTTGTTCACTTTATTTGTAATGATGGGATACAGAGAATCAAAGGCATACACCCTACCATTACCTCTCTTGTAGTACTCTATGCAGGCCTTATACATGCTGTTAAAGTTTATTGATTTTAGCTTTAATAGGTCCATACCTGGATGGTCCTCCTCTAGGATTTTGCGAAGCCCCTAGCTGTATTTCTTCAGTACCAAAGAACACAAAGCATACATCTTCAGCTCATCTGCCCTAGCTAAGGCTACCGCATTATCCAAGCACTCATTAAAATGCTTTTATTACTTTGTAGCTAGTCAACACTTGGTTATTTTTCTTTTTTAGATCTTTTTTTGTATGGATCAACTAAATGCCTTATCTTTTTATTTCTTCATTGAACAAGACATTAGTTTTCTTTAGTTTGGTGTTATGGTGTTCAGTTATCTCCTTCATCTTCTTCTCGATTGCCTTAGCCTTTTTCTCAACCACTTTTATTTCATTTTCTTTTCTATAGCTTGTTCAAGACAATATTAAAAGTTAAAATTTGACAAAGAATGGAAAAGCATAACAAGCATAAGTTTACTTATAGAAAAAGATGTTTTAGCTTTTGATCTCCTCCTCTGGCTTTCTTTAAGCTGAAGGGAGTTCAACTAAGTCTTGCCTATCTAACTGAAGATCCATAAAGTTCAAGAACTTATCAGAGACGACAAAGTTCTAGACCGTGCCACTAGAGTTAGCCTTTAGTCATGCCCTAGGTTTTAGGCATTATTCCTCTAAAACTTACATATCTTCTATCCTTTGTTGATCCTCATCCTCATTCTCATCTTCATCTTCTAAATAAAAGGCTCTTTTTCTTTTCTTCTTTCCATTATCTGTCTTCTTACTTTTACCCTTACTACCAACAGAGGGAAAATGGGAAGGCATCTCACTAGTTAAAGGAAGGGTGGGCAAGTTTGAAGCATCCTTCGTAATAGATTTTAGGATGAACATGCATTTATAGTCCCCTTACCTTTTTTGATTGATTTTGAGAGGAGGAAGAATGATCTCTTCATTTTCATTAAAGTATACACAAACATTATTAAGATTTCCTTCTTACCTGCACAAAATAATATTTAGTACAAATTAGTAAAGTGCATAAAATCAACTGTACATAAAAAATGCCTTTATCACCACCCTCTAACTTTCTTGTTGGGCTCTTAACCTCAAGGGTTCAATTTGAAATAAATCATCTCATGTACTTTTTATGAGATGACTAAACTTTGAAATATTCTACCATAATGTCAAATAGTTTGTCATATTTTTCATCGCCTAGAGCGATGAAAAGTAGGGAGAGTTTACCTATAAAGGGTAAGGGAAAGTTGTTCAGGTTTAAATGATGTTTGAAGCAAAAGAATTTATTTAACCAATTCTTTAAGGACGAAGAGAGATTGAACACAATGTTTTTGTTCCATTTAGCAGTGAGAGAAAGAAACAACTTTGTGGCATAGTATGTCAGACTATATAGGTGTTGGAGGTGATAATTAGTTAGGACTAATACCTTCACCCAACATATCTCAGTGAGACTACATAGGATCTAGATCATGTTAGGTTGAAATTGGGTTAAAGGAACCAAATGAAAGGTTAGTTAACCTAAGAGAATAGGGTGAAGATGAAATATGATGTCAATCTCTAGTTATTCACTATAGATGACTACAGTGTTTAAAATCCCTAACATAACTATAGCTTGGCCAATAAATTCCCCATGATCACCAATAATAAGAAGAAAGAGTAATAAGCAATAAGAATTCAAAATAAAGAGCATTATGTAAAAGCATAGAGAAGGAGAAATGAACTTCGAAGGTTGAGGAAGCAAAAAAAATAAAAGACAGAGAAGGATTTTAGTAGCAGAGATTTCAAGAAGCATAAAAAGGTGAAAATGTGAGATAAAACTCCCTTTTTATATAAATAAGGTAATATGGAGAGGTATGCTAACAATAATTACAAGCAGCCAACCATGTGCCTTGAGACTCCCCAAACTAGGGTAGTAATTATTGGTGCATTAATTTTTCTAAAAAAATAAAGAAAAATCTCCAGCTAGGGCGGTAAAATTCTAAGGCACCTAAGAGGCATGTTTATTAAAACTTAAAGCATATAGAATTATTTTTCCAGTTAGAGGATGAAAGCAATGAAAAAGTTCACATTAACATTAATGTTAGAAATATAGTTGTTCGGGGGACTATTGATAGCCCACAAATCATTAAATAACCTATAAATGATACCTATCCTAGGAACAGGTAGTTTTTTAACGCAAATCTAAGCTTACAAACTAAATGACGATACCATTTAGCAAACATCATAAATATCGAATAATGATACCATTTGGAAATACATTATTAACTGTTGAACTAGGGTGGTTAACCCTAAGTCTTAGACCTCTTTTGACCTTAACAAAAGGGATTGATCAATTCTAATATTTCAAATTAAGTGTTGTTTTGCAGTTTTTAGTTAATCTTTCCATTGGAAGTTGGATGAAGCTAAAAAATCACAAAGTAAGCAAGTGCTCTCTAATTCAAGATCATAACTTGATAAATCATGACCACGAACTAGGCCAAGATAGGTTGACAAAATGGACAGACGTATTCGTCGGCCACTTCTCTATCGCGACCATTTCAAAGAAAGGAAAGACGGAGTCACAAATGAATTTGCAGTGTAAAGCTTGCCTATCCAAACACGACCCTCGCTCTTCTTTATCTAAACACATCAAATCCTTACCCCTTTAGATCCTTCATCGCATCATCACATTCTCCGTAAACGCAAGAGGTGATGGCAATAAGAAGGTTTCTTAAAAAGACTTGGCATTCTTGTTTTGCCTTATCAAGGATAAACCAATCCAAACCGGTCATTACCTTGTAGATCAATTGATCCACATGAGTACAAAACCCAAAAGCCAGTTTCTCTTGCCCTCCCACATAACAGCCATCTGTCATTGTATTGGAGCACTTGATGAGGAGAAAGAGAAATTCCTCACTAAGAAGCTTTTTCCCTCTCAAAACTTTCTAGACCTAACCTATCTCATAAACACTAAGGCCATACATCCAGACACTTATGTCTATACTCTTGGTGTGATAGGGGCAAAGAAGATGGAGTCCTCCCAAGCTTCGAAGAGAAAGAGGCTTCAAATTGAAGAAGGCACCATACAAGTCCCTCATCCTCAACCAAAAGCCCAGACAAAGTTATCTCTTGCCATCATTAATCAAAAGTTGGATAAACTAATGAGGATGATGAAAAAAAGGTTCTTCTTCCTTTCACATCTTCACAGTGATATGGTGGATCTCCAAGAGAAACTAAGAGTTCCTCCTTGCCATCTTCTGGACTTCGCCGAATTTGAAGATACGCAAGATGAAGATAGCAATGACGATGATATTAAGGATGGGGATAAAGTCGAAAGAGCAACACAAGCACCAGAGACACCATCTTCCGGAGATGATTCTCCATTACTCTAGATTAGAGATCTTTTGTATTTATTTTTCATTTTCCTTATGTTTTTTTTAACAAATATTGTGATCCCACAGTTATGTAAATAAAAAAGTTATTTTCTTGCAATACATTATCTTATATGTGATGCATTTTATCTTTATAAAAGTATTCTTCTTTTATTCCTTATGTATGCTTATAATTGTTTCTCTATTCCCTTATCCTCTCGTTTTAATCTTGTCAAAAAGGGAGAGATAGTAAGTATTTTAGGGAATATTAGCTTGAAAATTATAGCATATGTTAAGGGGGAGCATCATGAGCATAATGAGCATCTTACTTAGTTTTTTTTGAAATTTCACTTTGCTTGATTGAATGCCAAAACTTATAAGTTTCATCTTAAGCAATCATTCTTGCAATACTCCAACTTCACAACATTTTCGTATTATTTTTCAATTAGGATCAATCTATGTTGTCAAAATCAAAAAGGGAGAGATAGTTGGACTATGGTGGTTAACCCTAAGTCTTAGACCTCTTTTGATCTTGACAAAGGGGATTGATCAATTCTAATATTTCAAATTAAGTGTTGTTTTGAAGTTTTTAGTTAATCTTTACATTGGAAGTTGGATGAAGTTAAAAAATCTCTAAAGTAAGCAAGTGCTCTCTAATTCGAGACCGCAACTTGATAAATCGTGACTGCGAACTAGGCCAAGATAGGTTGATAAAATGGACAGATGTATTCGCGGGCCACTTCTCTACCGCGACCATTTTAAAAAAAGGAAAGCCAGAGTATAGACAAATTCATGGTGTAAAGCTTGCCTCTATCACGACCGTGAATTTCAAAGTAACTCAAGATGCAATCAAGTCCGCAACCACAACTTGACAAGTGTCCCAGGTAACCGTTGAAAGTCAAAAATCACGATGGGAACTTGTTGGTAGTGATCGCAAACTCAAAAGAAGAAGATGAACACTTTTGGCAGAGGAATTCACGTCCAGAGTCACGTCCTGCACAAGATAAATCACGACTGCTACTTTTAAGAGCAATTGAAAGGCAACAATTATATTATCCTAGTGAACTAATGAGAAGCTGCCACTTGGACTAGCTGTTAGACACAAACGGGGTTTTCCTTATGTAATTTGGATTTCGCAACCGCTAACAAGTAGTAGGGATCGCGGATTAAGACTGTCAAACATTTAATGTGAAAATCTGTCTAGCACATTTTGATGATTTTGTACCAGTTTTATTGTAACATCTCTTTGGTGGGTAAAGACTATAAATACCTCACCAAACAGATGTAAATGCAAGAGAATTGATAACTTTGTACCCAAACTCTTGCAATTTTATTACTTACTCTTTTCTATTCTTTAAAGTCATTGTTGGGTGTGAGCATAAACACCTATTGTAATAGGTTATTGTGTAAGCCTCAAAACACAAGTGTATAGGTTTTTGTGTGAGCCTTCAAGAAATAAGTGTAAAAGTTTGGTGTTAGCTTGAAAACACCTTTGAAAGATAGTGGAACACCTAATTTCTAAGAATTGCGGAGTGGACGTAGGGTTATTTATACCTGAACCACTATAAATTGTGTGTTTTTCTCCTACTTATTTCTCTTCTTTCTTTTCAATTTTAATTTTATACACCAATTCAACCCCTTATTTTTTGTGCCTAGGGCCAACAAGTGGTATTAGAGCCAGGTTTCACAATCAAACCTTCATTGGGTGAACAATGATCATGGCACAAGAAAGAATCCACTCACAACTTAAGCCACACTTTGATGGAACATACTATACTCATTGAAAGTATAGGACAGAGATCTATCTTGACATAGATGTGGTGGACCTTTGGTATGTGGTCATCAAGGAATAGAAGCCACCCACCAGAGTTATGGATGGTAATGAAGAATTAATCCCAAGGAAAGAGTGGGTTAAAGCTCACCAATGGCATGAACAAAAAAGCAATGGTCATTCTTCTAAGCTCACTCTTTAGAGAAGAGATTAGAAGAGTGAAACATTGTCAAACAACACATGCCATTTGGAAGACTCTAGAGAACTATCATAAGGGCATAACTCTAATCAAATCAAGTCGTTTAGAGATGTATGTCAGCAAATGAAAACTCTTCATGATGAAGGACAATGAGAGCATCACATAAATGATAAATAGGCTCTTGTCCATTGTCACCTACATGAAGAAATTTAGAAGAGCTCTCACAATCTATGAGTTAAACACAACAATCCTTAAAACTCTTCCTCTAAATAAATTTAGTACTAGAGTTTACAATATACCAGAGTCCAATTCGGAGATTAGACAGGTTCCAACCGATGTGTTGATAGGAAAACTCTTAACTCATGAGCTGACCTTACAAAAGGATAAACAAATGAAGAACCTAAGAGGCCAAAGAGACAAATCGGAGAAAGAGAGAAAAACCATGGCTCTTAAAGCTTCAACAA
>CATIWR010174771.1:0-26148 GCA_949677035.1 Omphalea diandra
TACAAAGAAAATTGAAAGAAATGAGTAGCAAAGATTGAGAGCTTTTTCTCTTGATAATAAATTTCTTGACCCTTGCTATTAATGTTTGGTGGAGTATTTATACCCAAATTCCACCAAAGAAACTAACGGCTAGTTTATAACGGCTAGTTCATAACAGCTAGTTTTATAACGGCTAGTTCATAACAACTAGTTTTATAACGGCTAGTTCATAACGGCTAGTTTTATAACTGCAAGTTTATAACGGCTAGTTTTATAACGGTTAGTTTTATAACGGCTAGTTTATAACAGCTAGTTTTACAATAGTGCTTTAGAAAAATATAGTCGTTGTGTTTCTTTAGCCAGCATAAGTCGTGGTCGCTAATTCATTTGTGCAGACCACGATTCTAACCAAGAATCAGTCTGTCAAATTTGCAATTTCTACTTCTCAAATCGCGGTCGCTACCAACATGTAGCCTTCACGATTTTTGACTTCACACGACTTCCTGGAATACTTGTCAAGCTCCGATTGTGGAATTGATTCTCATTTGGAGTTCTTTGAAAATTGCGGTCTCAACTCTGGCGCGACTCAGACCGCGAATTCTACTGTGACAATTGGACCTTAACTTGAGAGACTTATTTTTCTGCAAAATCAACACTTAATAAAAATATTAGTAATGATCAATCTCCTTTGTCAAAATCAAAAGAGGTTCTAAACTTAGAATTAACTATTCTAGTCCAACAATAATCTTATAATATCACATGAGGTTTTGCACGACCTTAAAACTAGTAGATCTCATACTTAGCAGATAACAGTTAACTTTGATATGAACAAAGCTTATGTTAGGCTTGAATAAGGCTTTCTAAAAGAGACTTTAAAAAGACTTGCTTCTATACAAAATTGACTTAACTAATGATGCAATTCATCACAACAGTATAACTTTCTATTCTCGTCGATGGCAAACCTGGAAAACCCTTTCGGCTAATGAAAAGGTCAAAATAGAGATGCCTTTTTTTCTCCATTTATTTTCTTATTTATTACTAAAGCTTTATTTGTTATCATCATGAATAAAGTTAAGAAAGGAAGAACAAAAAGAATAAAGTTCTATCCAACTAATCAAACTTTATCATGCTTAATATTCACCGATGACAAATTATTATACAGGAAAGCTAACAAGATTGATGCAAACTCCTTACTATAAGTATTAGAGATGTAATATAAAGCATCTATGCTAGTAATAAAAAAAAAAAAATCCAGTATCTACTTCAGTAGGAGAACCCCATTGGATTTATAAAAGCATATTGCAAAAGTGCATCAGAGTACGAATTATGCACAAATTAAAGATATATCTTGGGCTACCAATCATATAAGAAATATCAAAATCTTTGTCTCTCCAATTCTTGAAAGAGAGAATTATGCAAAAGTTCAAGGTTGGAAACAATCTTTAGTATCTCAAGCAAGCTGTGAAGTCCTTATTAAGGTAGTCATTGCAGCCATTGCCACTTATACGATGATAATGCTAAAGTTTCCTAAATTCTTCTTCAAAATGATTGATAGCATATGTGCAAAATTTTGGTAGGGAGGAGCAGTAATGAATAGGAAATCCATTAGAGGAATTAGGAAGCTTTGAATAAGAGCAAGAAAATTAGGGGAAGTGGATTCAAAGAGATAGAGATATTAAATATAGTAATGTTGGGTAAGTAGGTTTGGAGACTTTTACAAAATCCTTATAGTGTATGGGCAAAAGGGAAAAGGTAATTTTATTTTCATGAAGGAAATTTTTGAATCACTTTACTAGGTAGCAAGCCATCTTGGCAATGGAAAAACTTGTTTGATGCTAGGGAAGCAATTAAAAAAAAACAAAAATAAAAAAATAAAAAAAGAAAAGAAAAGAAAAGAAAAGAGAGTCGAATGGAATGTTAGGAACAGATAAAATATTTTTATCTAATCAAAAGCGTAGATTCCTTCAATTCCTCATTTCAGAACAGTTTCATCCAGAGGCTACAATATTCATATTTTCAAGGTAGCAAACTTAACTGATTTTAATCAAAGAGAATGGAAATCGTCGCTCATTTCAACTTTATTTACTAGAATAGAAGCTTCAATTATTCAAAAAAATCCAATTAGCTCCTTCTGTACCCAAGATACGCAAGTCTGACATCACACAGTAAATGGGAAGTACTCAGTTGAGACGGGATACCATTCCATCAAGTCTAGGAGGAGGAGGGGCCAAAATACAAGATTGCCAACCATTGCCCAAGTTAACAATACTAAAGAAAATTGGCAGTATATTTGGAAAGTGAATTTAGAGCCAAAGGTTAAACATTTGTTATGGAGAGCTGCTACCAATTCTCTTTCAACACAAGAGAATCTTTTCAAGGAAAATCGATCCCCTTCACTATTGTGTAGAATATGCCACTTCGAAGCTGAATCTATTAATTATATGCTCTTTACATGTAGCTATGCAAGAGCAATTTGGTTTGGTAGTCAATTTGGCTAAATTCTTGAACGTGGCCCTAAAATGGTGAGAAATAATTTTTAAAACCTATTTAAAGTTGGAGGGAATATTCAATAGAAATTGTAATTGTCTGCTGGTTCATATTGGAGACTAAAAATGAAGCTCTTTTCGAGGAAATTAGACTGAAACTGAAAGAAGTTACAAGGAGAATCAAACAATAAATTAATCTTTATTTAGAAGCATACCTCTTTGCTAGTCTACCCAAGATTTAAAAGAAAATCCTTATCATATCAATAGGAAAAACCATCGACAAATTGAGTGAATTTAATTTTGATATATGTTGGCAAGAAGTTCAACACTTCGGAGGTATTGATATAATATATTGTGGTTCAGTTTTAGTAAGAGAAGGTCAAGCTCTTAAGGAAGCCATAAAAGTAGCAAGTGAAGGAGACTTCTGTCGTATTATTATTGAGTAGCACTTTAGGAAATGATTAACCAAACTTTGAAACTCAATTGGACAATTGAAGCATCGATTGCTGAGATCCAAGACAAATTAACATTTTTTTTTTCTTTTCAACTTAGTTTAATTGATAGGAAAACTAATAGTGCATTTGATTTCATAACCAAAGCTTATTGTAAAAATCTTCTCAATTCAGAATGATTGTATGATTATCCTGAATAGTTGGCTCGGATTTTGTATCTTGATGCTCCGAGTTTTGTCATTAAAGTTAGCCTTGTGAGTTTTTTTTTTTAAATGCTGCTAATTTTGAAGTCTACTGGAAATTGCTGGAAAAGCCATACCAGAAAAAATTAATAATAAATCTCCAAATGATGATGCACTCAAGGTTTTTACGTTTGTTGGGTGCTTTTTTTAAAGTGATGCACGGAAGAAATTTCTCTTTTCCTATCTCAAGTAAAAAAAATATATATTATTAGTGTCACTAGACAAAATTCTCTATAAAAAAAATTCTTTTAATAATTCTAAATCTGACCTTTTTTTAAAAAAAAATTGTAAACAGTATTTTTGCTTTTACATGCCAAAGTTTTAAGATAATAAAGTGAAAGTATATATTTTATTCAATACATTTTTTTTTGAAAGATTTATTATAATAATGAGAAAAAATTATGCATATATACACAAATTTGTTGATAATGTCAGAATCTGATAAATTCACTCAGATTTGCTCACATGTGAACTAAACCAGCCCAAGATTAATTAGCATTTTTTTTATTTTACTATAACATTAATTAGCAAGTTGAAGTGTAGAGAGGTGGTTGAACCATAGCATTAAATTCATTTTATATATATATATATATAAATATAGTTAAAGAGTTAATCACAAGGTTGGTGCACATTCAAAAACATTTGGTTGATCGAGTCCAGTCACGTGACACGGATATTCAAGAACAAGAGCAAGTTGTCGATTGTGTACATTCGTCCTTGTTGTCCTCATTCCTTAAAAGCAATTCAACTACCCAAATTTTTAGTAGACTGTTTATGTTTTTGCAGTCATACTTCCCAGAAAAGATAAACAAACACAATAGGAAAGGAAATTATTTATTTCATAAAAAAAAAACAGATTTATTTGAAATAAAAAATAAACTCAACCTTCGAAATTTCGTTTCAAATTTTATGTTTTCGTAAAAACAAATTTTATATTTGATAATTCTACCACATTTTTATTTGAATTAAATATAAAATTTAATTCATACTACGATTGTATTTATATCTGAATTTTTCAAGCTGGATGTATATGAAATTTATCAGAGATCTGAGCTAAAATTCAAAAACTTAAGCTATTAGATAGAGAGGTTATCTTCCAAATATGAATACCTTATTTTATTTTCCTCAATTTTTCAAATAAAAAATCACTGTTCTTCATAAAATGCATTTGGAAATGGGAAACAAGTAATAATATTCATTCAAACACAATATATTATTCAACCATGGTATAAAAATATTGTTCATTTGTGAACCTCAATATACTTTTCAGTGTTGTAAGCAATAGCATCTGGTCCTCAGTCCACGGTCCAAATTACCACAACGCAATCTTTAGGAGGCAACTAACTATAATTCAAGTCTAAGTTCCAACTCACATTCAAAAGGGAAAATCTGCAAGTCTAAAGATGGCAAATACAAAGTCAGTAACACATGTCAGTGGACTAATTATATGAAGATAAAATTTGAAATAATCTTACCAAAAACTCATTTGGAAAATCAATGTTACAATAATTTAAATAATTGAATTTTATTTTAATATTTTTAAATTAAAAATGACTTTCATTCATTAAAAAAAGGTTACTATATCAAGATATATGATATTATATTAATGCAGTTCCCTATGTGAAAATTTTTAAAAATTTTATAAATATAATAGATAAAGACAGTAATTTTCATTTAAATAATTTGATCATACTTTGATGATGATACTAGCCATTATTTGACTTTATTTATTTATTTCTTTTTATCTTTCTGTAAGATTGATCTGAACACTAACAAATATAGACTTATTGTCAATATTAAACATTGTATTTGATACTGAGATATCATTTAGAACTTGAGTCACCATCAAATAAAAATAAAAATCCATAAAAAATATAAAAACACAAAATATAAACATAATCCTAAGGGGAGAAAATCTCAATATTCACCGATAAAGAGAACTCTAAGAAAAATAAAACACATAAAAATTTTAAAAACCTAAAGAAATAAATTAGAATAAACTCAATAATCAAATATTATCTCAAGATCCAAGTAGATAAACTAAAATAAACCTAATAAATGAGTCGATGTGAACTTTATTCAATAAAAAATAAAATAAAAATAAAGATGTCAATTTCTATTCAAAATGATAAAAAAAAAAAAGACCCTCTACGCAGATGTGACAAAGGCTTGAGTTGAATCATTTCAAGTTGATATTTCGGCTTAGAGTTGAGTTTTTTGGGTCTCGGACGGATTCGAATCACTCGTTGAAATGACATACATAAAGGATTTCAAGATATTACAAACTGATTATGACTCTAGATCTATTGATTTATATTCACTTTTAATTAATTAAATCTCATTTTTAAAATTTAATTTTGACCATATCTCATAGATCAAAATTAGTCAAAATTAAAAGAAAAATCATATTTTATAAGTACATAAATATTTTTTTAAAATTTGTCTTTCTCTAATCTCTTTTCTTCCCTCCCTCTCTCTCATTCATCTTTTCATGTTATCATAAAAATATCATTTTTATTTTACTTTTGATCAATTTTCATTAATAAATTAAAATTACAACTGATTTTTTTCAAAATGAAACTCAATTTACACATTTATAGCTTGTAAATAAAATTGCAAAGCTGCTACAAATTTTGAATTCTTTAAAATATTAGGCCTTCTAACATTGACATAATTTTTTTGAAAGAATTTTTATCCCGCACACAATGGATATATAGAACAATCAAATCATGTATAACAACAATATCGATACGCAATATTACTCTACATTGATTTGTAGAATACTTTTTTTTCGTAAAAATTTTCTGTACATGTAAGAACGAAGTCCTATTTGTGTAGGAATAATATTATATTTCTTTGATTAGTTTATACATATCCCGCTTATACATAAATTATGAGTTTAATGACAGTATATATTTTGTTTTACCCTGATAAGCATTTAGTTTAACCATATATTACTCTGATTGAATTTGACATTGCGATCACACTTAATTGAATTGATTGTTTTCTCAAAGTTTTTCATGCAACGATCTACAAGTTCAAACCATATATGTAGCAAGAATGAACTAATGTACCCAAGGCTTTTTTATCTACAATCACCATTTGTATTCATCTATAATTACCCTTTCTATTCAAGATATCGTTGCTTCTATCCAAGAATATTGTAGTCATCTACAATCACTCTTTTTATTCAAGATATTGTTGCTTTGATCCACTATTCTTGCTTTCAATTGCTGCTTTAATTAAATTATCTTTGCTGCTTTTTAATTATGTTTTCGATCTAATTGACTCACAATTTTTTGCCTCACGTTTTAATGATTATGGATTTTTTTTTTTTTTTGTCAAAACCAAAGAATGAATTTATTAATAGCAAACAACCTGTGCAAACACGGCAAAACTAAGCTGTGAAACAAAAAAGCAAATTCTATTGTCTTCCTTTTTTCATCTATCGATCAAGCTAGTAAATGTCTACACACTTCCTTTATTATTGCTAACCTGTAACCAAAATCTTTTTACAAACTACACTACTATCATGTTGTATTTGGTGAAAAATTAACTCATTTTTAGCTATTCAGATAGGATAAATTGTTATGAAAAAAGTAAAATTTTTGCACTTACTAAATAAGAAAGATGATAGTTTTTAACCTATTAAAAATTCATCTAAAAAACTTGACTCATATCTTATCCAAATTTAATTTGTGATTAATCCGAATTGATTCGATTTTGAGTTGGCTCTCGGATCAACGTGAATAATCTAATTTAAATTATTAAAATATTAAAAATCTATTTAACATTTAAAAAATATTTTCTTTATTTTCAATTTTATTTGTATTTAATTCAATTGCTCATTTTTATTATATACAATTATTTACATAAAAATTAAATTATATTTAATTTACTAAATATTTAAAAATGAAAAATTTTAATAAAATATAAAATCTACCTAATTAAAACATTTTTTAAAAAATTATTATTTTCTTAATAAATTATTAGAAATTATCGCATAAATAATAAAAAATTCAAAAAATAAATAACAAATGATTTGACTATACCCGAAATCTTTTTTGGACATAAACCCTACAAGTGAGCTAAATCCACCTAAAAATCGAGAGATCAAATCCCAACTCGACTCATTTGCCACACTACTAAGCACGGATTTACCAATGACTTTTCTTGTGATCTAACTAAGCATTCTTCTCCATTTGAACAGAGGTCTGCTAATACAATATAAATTCAAAATGCTGCTCCAAACCTTCTTAGAGAAACAACACTAAAAAACAAAAACAAAATGCTTAACCATTTTCACATCTTCACTATGAAAGGGCATTTCTGAAAATTACTAACACCACATTTGAAGATTGAACCTCAGCCCAAAGATCATATCCAAAATGAAACTAGGTTGATAATTAAAAAAATAATAATAATGATAACTAAAGGTCTTACCTGCAGGAGCTTCCTCCAATCCCAACTGCAGTCTATTGTTTGCTAAGTCCCTAAACATTGAGCTTCTTCAGTTTGTTAGCTATGACCCCATGAGCCCATACAGGTAAACAAATCCTAGGCATACTTAGTAGTAGCAGCTTGGTTCCAAATCTGAATCAGTCTCAAGCCTCGCTTGACCCCCCTCCCTTTATGTAACAAGACCTCCTTTTGTTGAAGAGTTAGTACCAGACCATAAAAAAGATCTATATAAGCTTTCAACCTCCTAAATAACTACTTTAGGCAAACGAAACAAAGAACTCTATAAAAGTGGTCATGCTTAACAATATTGATTGTATTAGTTGAAGCTGACCAGCATAAGATTGATCTCAAGTAGTCCCAGTAGATAATCTGGCAGTTATATGTACCTTAGAAATTCTAGTAGAGACCAAAAGGTAAGCCAAGACACCTTGCTGACAGTGTTCCTTCCAAAATATCAATTCATCAAAAGTTATTCTTTTAGTGTCTTCAGGAACACCATTAAAGAAGATAGAACTTTTAATTTTATTAGGCTATAGAACTTTTTCTTGCATTAGGCTTTAACACAGAAATAATTGCAAATTGACTTAGTGAAATTTTTATCTGCTTCACAGACCCTATATCACCATTGCACCAAAAAAAAAAAAAAAAAAAAATCATCAGCAAAACATAAGTGACTCAATCTAAGTTCTTTACACCCTTTGTGAAATATAAAGTCCTCTGTTTTATGCTTTAATGGAATTCTTGAGAAATATTCCGAGAACAACACAAATAGCAGTGGAGATATTGGATCCCCTTGCCTTAAACCCTTGTTACCTATGAAATAACCTTCCATGCTTCCATTGATTTTGACAGAAACATTCTGGTCTACACAAGTCGTAGCCCATTGAATCAATCTTCTTGAAAACTGTAATACACACAAAATTTCCTCCAGAAAAGTCTCGAGAGACAGTATCTTAAGCCTCTTGAACGTAGCACAGTAACGGTCTCTTCCTTTATAGTAGCTCCTGACCAATTCATGAGCAAGAAGAATGTTGTTTCCAAATTAAGAATAAAATCTAATTAGTTATGTTGAATTATTGTATCAAGAACCTTAATAATTCTGCTAGTACAGATCTTAGTAATACATTTATACAGGACATTACAACATGCTATAGGCCTGTATTCACCAACAGTTGAAAAGGGTTAGCATACTCAGGAATTAAAGCAATCACATTAAAAGTTGTTCTTGAAGAATAAATCGTTAGCTGTAGCAATTACAAATCTCTCAACTATATTCTAACATTTTTTAGAGAAAAAAAGCTGTTGAATCCGTCAAGTCTTGGGGCCTTTTCTAAACCAATACTATGCTTAGCTTCCTTTACTTCTTCATAGTAACTTCAGCAACTAACATTGCTCCATCCGCTTCAAAAATAACTTGACCTTCATTAAACACAGTAGGATTAACACTACTTCTATGAGAGTGGTTAGTACCCAAGAACTGCTGATTATGAGTAATCAATATATCTTATTAATTTTAGTCTCAAAGTTAGTTTTAAACTATTGCTTGCTATTTATCAAATAATTGCATATAATGCAAGTATGTGTCATTATTTTATATTACGTTACAAAAAATTATCATTTAAAAATTTCTAAATAGGAAATTGGAAAACTTAATTGTCTTATAAAAAAACAAACCTTTTAAATAGAAAATAAAAAACTTAAAAATAAAAAATTCTAAATAAGAAGTTAATATCATATAAAAAATTTTGAACAAAAAATTTGAAAAACCTAAAAAGTAAAAAGTCTAAACAACTTCTAAACAAAAAATTAGAAAAGTTAAAAAATAAAAATTCTAAATAGGAAACTAAAATTTAAATTAGTTCTATTGATTAGTCAAATTTTGAGTATATAAAGACAAATGGTAGTGAAATAGTTTGTCAGAATTATTTTGTTAAAGTTAAATAAATTTTCTCTTAAAATTGTGTTAAATAAGATTGATGGTATGAATTAGTAATTACAACTAACTCACATATGCATATATAAGATTGATGGTATGAATTAGTAATTACAACTAACTCACATATGCATATATAATTTGCAATTATCTGTTAATTTTACTTCTGATTATGAAAAACTTAATATTATTTGTTTGATTGATTATTATAAATTACTTTATTCAAGTTTATTAAATTTTCTTTTCAAATTATATTGCATAAGATTAAAAGTATAAATCAATAATTTGTTACAACTACTCTACACATATAATTATAAGTTTTGAGAAATTTATTTACTTGACAATAATTTTTTATAAAATAATAATTAATTTTCAAGTATTATTGTGTATTAATTCTTAATAATTCAACTAATTAATTAATTATTTAATAAAAATAAATAATAAATTTATCTAAAAGTTGTTATTATAATCATACTGTGCAACATACAGATTCATGACTATTGATTGCTTATTTAGTAATGTTAGGATCAATAATCTCTTAACCATTAGCCAAAGTCAAGTTAGAAATAATATTCTGGGCTTCCTTTGTTTGACAACACTGAAAAAATTTAGAATTTTGAACACCCGATTGAATCCATAGCATTCGAGATTTCTGTCTCAGAAAATTTTCTTTTCAAGAAATCAGCTTCCTGAGATGTAACATATATGCTCTCTTTTCATCTGCAAATCTAAATTAAAAAGGTCTGCCTGGAGATCAGATTGAAGAGACTCCAACATACTTCTACCTTGCTTCACTTGCACTCAGATATCTGAAAATACTCCTTTATCGAGCTTTCTCAATTCTTTTATAAGGAGCTTCAATTTTTGCTATACCACTGCATACATTAGCGAATCATGCACTTTAGTATTCCACTCAGTAGTAACAACATTATAAAACTCAGGGTAATGAAACCACATTACAAAATTAAAGTTGTTATGACTCCTACCCCATTACTGAAATTAACCACTAGGGTGGTCAGAAACAACAGGGACTACAACTTTATAGAAAGAATCTCCCCAAACTTCTGTCCAACAATCGTTAATGAAACCCCAGTCAAGCTTCTGAAAATTCTGTTCTCCCCTTCTGGCTTATTTGACCAGGTGAATCTATTTTTACTTTGTACCATTTCCATGAGATTGTTAGCAGCCAATCATTCCTGAAACTCATTTCCTACAGAAACATTATTAATAGCATTCCTTCCCAACCTGTCACTATCAGTCAGAAGTGCATTGAGGTCTCCTTGAAGAAGCCAAGATATATGTATGTCTTGCCCATTTATATCAAAGAATCGCCACAAGTTAGTTCTCTCAACAACATCATATATGTCATATGCCATTGTTAGTTCTCTCAACATCATATATGCCATATACCATCGTCCACATAAACACAGGCCGCTCGAGTTTCACTTGACAATAAATAAACTGAGCATGAGCATGAACTACTTCAACCTCAAATACCTGTGTATTTAATTTCTCTCCGACCCCTCTGTTTGATTGTGAACCAAATTCATCTGAAGCTTCCTAAGCTTATTCCAGTCTATTTAACTCTGGTTTTAGTTATTCCAAGCCTACTTATTCTATCCTTTTTAATCAGAGAGAAAATCTCTGATTGCTTAGAGGGTTATTGAGCACTGTGATTTTCCAGCTTACTATCATTGTCCTATATCGACGGCCTGAGGAACTTTCCTAGTTCCTCAGGTTGCCCCAGTAGTCCCATCTCCCACTTCGGAAGCAAAATGAGTTCCAATCAGCTTATCTTTACCATGAGAAACACAAGTAATTACCTCCTTCGAAGTTGGCAATTCTGAAATTTGCTTATTCATAGTCCTAGAAGAACTGGCTTCTCCTATACACTAGTTGGAGAAGAGCTAGTTGATGCACTAAGACTTCCTCCACCAGTATGCTTGCCAACATCAGGTACTGCTACAGTAGGAGACATTTAGCAATCATTTGTTGCAAAACTCCAGATGGAGCAGATTCTGTAACAATTCCAAGCTCTTCCTTCTTTTGCCAAACAGTTCATTCTTGAACACCTCTGGGAAGAACGTCCCACCTGCTTACAAGTAAAACATTGTATTGGTTTCTATTCATATCTCACAACTTGAGTAAATTGAATTCCTTGCTCATTCTCCAATAAAATTGATTCTGGAAACTCTCCCCCAATATCAATTTCAACTAGAATCCGAGCATAAGCTCGCTTTGAGCGAGAAATGGCACATTATGGATTTTTTATTTTATTAGAAATTATAAATTTCCGTTGCATATGGTCTTCTACATAGTGGGAAAAATGCAGCAGAAAAATAGGACAATCAATGGCAAGTAACAATAAGATACTAATAATGACATGCAAAAGTACAAATATTACTGACAAGCATTATAAAGGTCTCAAAAATGAATACAAATCCTTATTTTTCCATTTTTCTTCCTTACTAGGACTATGTTTGTAATCTAAATTGGATATTAAACCTTATGAATAAAACTACCTTCAATTAACTTGTTAACTTGAGCTTTGATTAATGGAATCAACTCATGTCAAAAATGCCTTTGAGTAGTTAGAAAATCCATTTAAAAATGACAACATAGCATATCAAGTAGTTGCATCAATAATAATTTCATTAATAAGTGGGAAATTATCTTTTGGACAAGCATTATAGAGGTCTTAAAAATCAATATAGAACCTTATTTTTCAGGTTTCTTCCTAACTAGGACAATGTTTGAAAACTCCAAGTTGGATATTGGACCTCACAATAAAACCAGCTTCAATCAGTTTATTGACTTTAGCTTCGATTAATAGAATCAACTTAAGTAAAAAATGCTTTTGAGCTTACTTGATGGGCCTTACCTTTTTCCTTATTGCCAAATAATGAATTGCAACTTTAGATCTAATCTAGACATTTCCTAATATGATTAGGCAAAGGCATCACGATACTTAATGAGTAGCTCTATGTAAGCCCTTTCTTCATCAATAGATAAACTTGCGCTAAAAGATAGGTCATAGATCTTCTTATATCCTAAGATTAATCTTTTTAATTCATCCACTATAGATTTGTTTTCCTCTTTAAAAGCAGGTGGATCATCTTTGACATTTTCTTCAATCAATGGCTCATTTTGATCAATATCTTCTACTGTGAGATTATATGCTCCTACTACTTCACCATTTCCTTCTTATTCATCATCAACTAGATTAGTGATCATCACTATTTGTTCTTGCGCTCTCAATTCCATCATCAACTAGATTAGTGATCATCACTGTTTGTTATTGTGCTCCCTATGCTTCCCTAATTTTTACCACCCATTCAGTTTATTGCTTCATTCTAGAAAGAATTCTACTATGTATGCCTTTGGAATCAATCAAATTAGCAAGACACATTTTCTTTTTGTTCTTAGCCTTTTTGGCTTTGAGACTCTAAGCTTTGATTAGCCAAGAATCCTCCTATTGTAGATGTCTCTCTCCTTTTTGTGTTCCAATACGATCAAATATTGAAACATGATTCAAAGGGGCTCCTAATCGATAAAAAATTAAGAGCTTATGGATTTATGTTGATTCTCTCCATCTTTAATTACAGTGATATATATAAAGTCCTCTTTATGAACTTTTATGCACAAAGGAGTTGAGGATTTATAGCTAAGACCAACTTAGAGGTTTGAACAGTGGTACATTTTTCTCTTTATACTTTATGTATCCTGCTCATAGTCATCTCGATTTCTTCATCACTATCTTCTAAATCCTTTGAAAGCTTATAAGCTTTGTCTTTCCCATATCAAGCTATTACTAATAGTGTATAGGCATTAGCATCAAAGCCATTGTATACTTGGTTGGGAGATCACCAATTCAACTACTAGCTCTTGTATGGGATTCATAAATCACTTTAGTGGATGTTTTGAAACCTTAGGGGTACTAAGGCTTGTGACAGGGAAAGTCATGTCCTTTAAACATTGGGTGATGTCTTCATTTAGCTTGGAATGATAATTGGCCCTCTTTCCTCTTAGACATGGGAACGTAATAATGTATTAAAGCTTTTTATTTAGAACTACCCAAGTTTTTTAGAGAAGATTTCTTCTTATTTTCCTTCTTAGGCAATGAAGGTTGATATTTCTTAGGTTCCTTTGGGTCCTTTTTTTTTATTAGATAATTCATTTTCTCCTCCAATTAGGTTTGGCACAAATTGCATCTCTTCCACAATGCATGATGAGAAGTAAAATTTTGCATCAGTAAAATGTGATTATGCCATATTAAAAGGGTTATAATCTGTTACCACTTTTTTCACTTGACCATCCTTATAGTATTTGAAGCACTAGTAAAGTATGGTCGGAACAACACCATAATGATGAACCTAAAGGCATCCCAATAATATATTAGAGCTTATTTTTGCATCAATAACATGAAACATGACACTTAATTGTCATCAATAAGTAAATCAAGTTGGACTTTGGCTATGGCACTTTACCCACCATGATTGAATCCTTGAATCATTAACCAACTTTGGGAGAGTTCATCCATACCTATGACAAGTTCTCTCATTGTTTTAACTGGTAGGATGTCAATAACTAATCCATCATCCATTAAGATTCAATTAACCTTTATCTCTTGAATGTGCCATGAGATAAAAATTGATCAGTCATATAATTTGGAACCGATTAAACGATGATCATTTGTGAAACTAATCTTTTTAGCATATGCATAAGGGCTTGAGGGCTACATGTCATTGTTTCCCCTATCCTTTAGTTTATCATATGATTCTTTATCTCTTTCAATTTGATGACATAAAATGACAAGGCTCTTCCATAAACTTTTTAGCATGAAATCAACCAAAGTATTTGGTAGCCTTGGCTTTTGATAAAGAGGGTCATCATTTGAAGATGAACTAATAGTTTTTCTATGCCTTCTTAACCTTTTTAGTTTTGTCAGCATTGTAGGAATTTTTTTTTTTTTACTTTTTTTTAGTACCGTAGCTCATTTAGGGTGACGCCTCTCTTTATAAGCGTGCTTCTTTGACTCATTTTTCAAGTAATGATAGTCCATCCTTCATCATCATGTTCATCCTTCTAGAATTTTATGCTTGAGATGATGCCTCTAATTAAACCTTTAACATTCATTCTTGAAACAGAAGCTTAATTTTGATTGGGTTAAATGACTTAAAGCTGATTGTGGATATCACCAAAGTGAATGAGGACTAGACATTAAAGCATAAGCCATATTAACACTAGCCACCCCATTATTAAAAATGATTTTTCTTTTCTTATTAGTCTATAATTTTGTCATTTAAATAACACATTTTTTCACTAGATAACTAATTGATTGATGATATTTATAGTAGTTTAGATCATCAATATGTTTGGCCTCTTTTGGACACTTCATTTCAGGAAATTCAATAGGATGAGCTTAAAGTAAATGGTCCAACATGGTGGACAATCATAATCAATAAAAGGGTATTACTTCTCTTGTCTCTCTACCAATGTTGTCTTCTTTCGCTCCTTGCTTTGGGTAGGAGTGGGTTGACCATCTAGCTTTTTTATAGACTTAGTATTAACTTTCAATTTAGTACTAATTTTTAATGGAACTGAAGTATGACCATTGATTGTTTATTGTCAGATTTGGATGTTAGCTTGGTGGCCTTTCACACCTCTTATTTTGTTATTTTTCCATACCCTTTTAAGGTCTTGTATTGCCATACTTTGATGGTAAAATCTACAATATTGAGCTCTATATCATGGGCTTGAGTACCTAGTTTTTTAAAAAATTGGGTTTAATGCCCTATAGAATATAACAAAATCCATGGTGCATGTGTTTAATACACATATCAATTTCAAAAAGTATCCTTACAATTCAAGCTTAAAGATGTAGTCAATGACTTGCTCATCCTTGTATTGATAAGTAGTAGTAACTTCGACCATTCTAACAATACGTTGAGTGCAATAAAAGTGATTAAGGAAATCACACTCCAATTATTCCTATTTATCAATCAAGCTTGACCGCAAATCTGTGTACCAATCAAAAGCATTACCCTTAAGGGCAATAAAAGTGATTAAGGAAATCACACTCCAATTATTCCTATTTATCAATCAAGTTTGACCGCAAATCTGTGTACCAATCAAAAGCATTACCCTTAAGTAATTGGATAAATTGCTGACCAGGAGATCTCTATATGTTCTAACATTATTACAAGTTTCCACAAAGTGAGCAACATGTTGTCTAAGATTTTATTTTACATCAAAATGCTAAAATTTCAATGGTTGATAATTTTTAAGTATGTTGACCTATCAATCCTTTAAGTATATATGTTGACATAGGTGTAGAAAGGTTGAGTCGTGCTCCCGACTTGATCTTTGATAACCTCCTTTATGAGCTTTTTGTATTGACTAGTAGAAATAAAACCATCAATAGCCAGTTAAATGGCCTTTATAGCCTTTGTAGCAGTAATATTTTCAATAACCTCATGATATTATTCTGAGGTTCTAGCAATAGGAGCTTTTTCAGTTTGGTTCTAAACTTGTTCAATAAAGATGCAATTTAAGCATCATTTTGTAGCATTTGTAGTTATGAGATTTTCTATTATTTTTGTTAAATTAGTGATTTGTTCCTCCATAGTCAATGTGCTTATAGCCATCATTGTCACTTGATGGTGTACGAAAAAAGGTTAGGCTAGATCCTCCATTGACATGAGTAGATAACTCACCAAATATTAGTCCTTTAGGTAAGGAAGTGAGCAAAAATGAATCATTATCAATTGTTCCTAGGGCTTGTATGAGAACAAAAGACTCTTACAAAAGAGACTGGTTGCATGTAGACGTCAACAATAGATTTAGTTTTGAAACTAAAATTAGGGCTAGCATCAGTGGTCGACTCAACAATGAAAGCAATTTGGGCCTTCGATTAAACAGTGATGTCGACAGTGTTGTTTATTTAAAGAAACCAAATTAGATTGCATGGTGAGAGAACTGATTTATCATTTGAAGAGAAGATGTAGGAGAGATAGAGACAGTTTCGCTGGGTATGTCAAAGATTTGTACACATAATTTTTGTTCCTAAAAATTAAGATAAGAAAAACAAATATAAATTATTAAAACTATAAAAGTAAATTACAATTTCTAATAATTTCTTTAGAAAGAAATAAATCCCCTTATTCAACTCTTCAGATAAAAAATGAGATTCAATGATCAGATAAGCTTGATCTTGAATTAAGAATGAAAGTGTTTGTTTGATTATGGAGAAAAATATCAAATGCAATTTAAATGTCTTATGGCTTGATCTCAATTTGAATATAGATCCTCACCTTATAAAATTGAAAGATTTAGAAACTTAGGAGTTTTGAAGAGTTAGAAGTTTGAACTAGTATAATAAAGTATTTTTCATATATTTTTATAAATATAGGAGATTATCTATTTATAGAAGTCTTGGAGGAGTTTTTCAATTTATCATTAATACTAAAATATAAAGTAAATTTTATCTCAGAACTCTTTTATCAAAAGGATATATGGCTTATTTTGATCAGTCATACATGTAGGTTTCAAATTAATGTATTTAAAAATAATATAATTAATTTAATTTAACTAAAATAAACCAAATGATTTGATGGATGAATAATAATTTAAATTTAAATTTAAATAAATTCAACTCATTTTAATAGAAAAAAATATATTTTTTATTGGTTTAGAATTTTTATGTCAACAATAGATCATGATTATATCATTGTTAACGAAAATCCTATCAACTCGAAATCACAATACAGTCTGTTCATAAAGGAAGAAGCGAAAAACATAATATTACTTGCCTTTGGGCCGTTCTTGATATGAGATCTAATCATAATAATGATATTATCACCAAATCATTAAAGCAGGCCATATTATATCAATTACACCTCACAAGCTAGAAATCCTAGGATTTGAAGAAGCAAAAGCCAAGAACTCGGGATCACGTTCAAGAATAGCCATTCTTTCTTTATCTAAGGTGATCCACGCCTCAACCCCTTTACCATCTCTTGTTTCAACAAACACAGTGAGATTCCTAAATGCAGGCCCAACTTTCCCTAAAATCCCAAACCAGAATGGCTCTCCCCATCCAAAATCCAACTTAGGAAAACCCAAATAACACCAAGATGTAAATGCAAATATATCTGGTTTTTCCATGGAAAATAGCCCTTGCAGCTGATTACAATACTCCGACATTGTTTCGAACCCTTCTTCTCCTTGTATGCTTTGCATGTACTCACTATCATATGCAGCTATGGCAGCATTAAGCAGGCTGGCCAACTCATACAACTCTTTATTTGCCATAGATGGATCGGCAATTGCATTTGCCCACCAAAAAACATCCCCAATAGAAACATTCGACATGGGTGGCTTCGTTCGGGTTCGAAGATTCACTGCCTCAACTAAAATGGATGGTTTTGGTGGTCCACCACTAGAAACAGCCCTAGATGCGGCCATACAACACTTCCATATGAAGCAAGACAATGCTTCAACCCGTGATAGCTTGACCATTTTATCTCCTCCTCCTGCGTTTGCCATATCCCTAATCAAACCTATCGTTTTAGCATCAAAAACAAATCTTCTTGTGATATAATTCCCTTCCGTAAACCACAAACTCTCCATTAATGATATATGCTCTTCTGGAAAAGGATGTTTGGGTGGGAAGAAGAGAGATGCTTCAGTGCAATTAGGTCTAACGACTTCATTGATAGATCCACGGGTTATAGCAGCCCATGCATTAAGAAAGGCACTAGCAGTCGGTCCATCGATCAGCTTGTGTGATCCGGCCACGGCGATAACTATTCCACCACAAGAAAACACCGTCACCTGAATTGCTATTAGTGGGACTCCATCGTCAAGCTCCTTGGCGAAAGGTTGGCATGGAAGGAACTTATTCAGGGATTCAATTTCTGGGTTTTTAAGAAAATCAGGTAATCTTGACGATACTTTAGCTACCATGAACGGAACTCCTTCGTCGAAATAATCAATGAAGAGGTTATCCACTACCCTTCCAGAGAAAGCGTAGAAGAGATTCAGAGCTTCTGAAAGAGATTTCTTGAGGTGAATTACGGTTTGCGAAATGCTGCTCAAGGTCTTGAGGTAGAAAAAGATAACTGGGGAATAAGTTGTGGGAGTGAGCTGGTTGAAAAGGGAAAGTTTGTAGGGTTTGTTATCATGCTGAATAGTTGCTGAGGATGGTTTTATGATTTCTCTGGAAATGATAGCAAACTCCTCAATCTTTACCATTTTTCCAGGCAAATTTTTGGGAAGAATGGACTTTTTGTTGGTTTTGTATGTTCTGCGAGCAGAAAGCAAGTATTCATCTTCTTATAACGGTGGTAGGAAGTAACAGTAAATAAGGATGAGTGGAGTTGTGAAGTAGGTTGTTGGGAAGTAAGAAAGTTAGTAACCTCTTTAATAAAGTATGGGCAGTGGATTAATTTATTGTCTAGTTTTGTGTGCCCGTATGACAGCAGTCACTGTAATTTTTACAGTGCCTAGTTTAGATCATTCCGGTAAATAAGAACTTTGTTTAAAAAAATTTTCATTGTGGCCTTTGATATTCAGTAAAGTTTTTAAATAATTCTCTCCTTTTAAGTATCTAATTCTCAGTCATTCTAAAATTCTCTAGCATTTCAAGTTAAAAATTGAATCAGCCACCTAAACGTCTGGCCAGCTAAATAAATTTTTATTTTTAGAAATATTTTATGGATCGATTTGATATGTATTTAATATAGATCAGTGACTATAAAAAAAAAATTAATAAATACTCTTCTGTTAGTGTCAGAGAGAAATAAAACATCGGCTTCTATTATTATTATTATTATTATTATTTTTGTCTCTCCTTTCATTAATTTCCCTTGCAGCTATATCCGCTTCAATCTTTTTATTAATGAGCAAACAACAATAAATATTACAGCCCTTCATAACTTTTTCTTTAAATTTATCAAATAAATTAGATCCACGTGTTAAAATTTTTTATGTGGACTAATATTAATTATAAATTTATTTTAATTATTTATAAAACGAGCTGAATAATATAGTTTATTGATTTGAGGTAAGCCTAATTAAAATGTGATCAATTGAGTTATGAGCTTGTGACACTTTTTGTAGGCCGATATGAAAGACGGTCAGTGTAGGCCTATTTTAACATGGACCTGTGATGGATGAACATGTTAAAATCTATTATAAATAGACTAAGTCTTCTCTCCTGCCTTAATAATGTTTGACAACCCTAGTTGATACACTCATCGTAGCCGTCTTGTGAAAAGGTCAAGGAGAGAAAGACTTAGCTCCTTTCTTTTTTCAACTCTTCTGACATATTATCCGAGTATTCTATTTTCAGTAATCGGAATAATGGAGCGGAAACAATTTGGGATCCAACGCGTAAAGAGGTATGCAACTTGTTTCTGCTTTTATATCTACTGCGCAAACATGTACGCAAATTTTCTTCCGCTTAATCTTGAATGGTGTTTTAAATTCATATACTAGATCATGAATAAATTCTTACATGTGGTATCAGAGCATGATTGTGATACATGATTTAGAACTCTAAATATTTTGTATTGATAATTAGATTATGAGTTTATTTACTAAGGATTTATTAAATAATAATAATAATAATAATAATAATAATAATAATAATAATAATAATAAAAGGAGAGATTAAGCAACACATTTGATAAGAACTTCCCACCTGCTTGAGAGAGGAACATACCCTTCCAACCTTGAAGCCTCTTCCATAATCGCTCCTTAAGGTAACTAAAAACTTCCTTCTTTTTCCTGCCAATCAATGAGAGAAAAACCCAACTTCATCATGATAGCCTTAAGGAAACCCCAATCAATTCTATCATAAGCCTTGCTAACATCAAATTTCATTGCTACTTCACCATTAAAGCCCTTCTTCCTCTTCATATAATGAATTAATTCAAATGCAATTAATACATTATATGAAATAGCCCTACCTAGCACAAAAGTCGACTGAAATTTTGAAATCAATGTAGGAAGGATTTGCTTAAGACAATTAGCAAGAACTTTCAAAAAAATCTTGTACACAAAGAGGTTGGGCATATATCTCGCATTGAAGTGCGAGATTCACATTTAGGAATAAGGACAATTAGTCTCATTAAGAGAAGGAGGAAACTCATTACGTGACAACCAGTCCACAAAAGATTTAAAAATATCACCTCCTAACAGAGACCAAAATCTTTGATAAAAGGCTGGGTTAAGACCATCAGGGTCGGGTGATTTGTCAGGATGCATTTGAAAAGCTACACACCTGAATTCTTCTTCTGTGAACGGAGCAACAAACTTAGTATTCTCTTCCTCAGTGACTTTGGTTGTCACTTTGCTCAAAACTGGTTCATACTGGCCCGAGGCAGGGATAAAAAGGATTCTGAAAATAATCCTTTGCCACTTGGCACATTTCATGTACATCTTCATGCCACACTCTAACATCAACCTAGAGCTTCTGAATCAGATTGTTCCTTCTTCTTGAAGACACTATCGCATGAAAATACATGGTATTAAGATCCCCTTCCTTGAGCCAACACACTTTAGCCCATTGTTTCCAATATGCCTCTTTTTGCAACCATAAATCTGTTATCTCCTTCCTCCTCTAATTCCACGACTCAATAGAATGCACATCTGTTTTCCCCCTCAGATGTTCCAAGTCAACTTTACATTGATCCATCCTACCTTTAAATCGTCTAGCCAAATCCTTCCCTCATACAGCAAGATCCTGATAACAAGATTGCAGTCTTTGAAGAAGCTCTTGAGTGCAAGATGTAGACCAACTATTATTCACAACATTTGGCAGCGTAGGCTCCAAAAGTCGCCCATTCTTAAAGCTAACACGATACTTACACATATATTAGGAGAAGTCTCAATCAAAAGTGGCAAACAATTTGATACTGAGGCAATTAAATTGACTAACCTCGCATTTGGAAACAAATCCAACCAATGGTTAGGGACAAGAACCCTATCAATTCTTTCTTCAATCCAACGAGGCATCCCTCTACCTCATTCCCAAGTGAAGGGATAGCCTTCTAAAGGAAGATCTCATAACCCACAATCTGAAACCACCTTTTGAAACCTATCAAATAACCAAAGAGGTTGTTCCACCCTACCTTCTTGTCACTCTCATGAAGCATATCATTAAAATCCCCCACATAGCACGCTGGCAGATTGGAATTTGAATAAAGCCTTTACAATAGGGCCAAAGATTCGCGACACTTATGACACTCAGGGAAATCATAAAAACCCGTGAGACGTCATTCACCCTGATCCCCATCTCTAACCAATAAATCAACATGGTTCTTCAAAAATCGTCTGACAGAACAACAAGATGAAGATTTCCACAAGACAACAACACCTTCCCCACACCCTTCTCTATCCATAGCAAAAGCGTAAGGTTACGAGGTGAGGTTATTGGGTATTATAAAAATAATAATAATAATTGATGGTTCATGTTTTGATCACAAAGTCATCTCGATGTTTTTTAATAAATGATACATGATTAAATTTGAGAGGTACTCACCCAAGTGGGTTAATTGTACTAAGGATTATTAAGGGGTAACCTTAGGCAACGAGAG
This sequence comes from Omphalea diandra, assembly GCA_949677035.1. Taxonomy (NCBI): domain Eukaryota; kingdom Viridiplantae; phylum Streptophyta; class Magnoliopsida; order Malpighiales; family Euphorbiaceae; genus Omphalea; species Omphalea diandra. The sequence continues at coordinate 22,156 of CATIWR010174771.1, forward strand.
CATGATATGCATATGATATATTAGGTTATATGTTGAGAACATGATATGGTTAGGTGAAAATACATCTAGAATTTATGCATTTTATAAAGATAAAATGAAAGTTTTTAATTCAGATTTATTGTAGGTGCATAAATTTATTGTCTTTAGCTAAGTGGTTAATTAGAGATCAAAATAAGTTGCACTTGTCAAGTATTATGGAAATTTCTCAGACTAAGTTTTGTTGCTTTAAGTGATCTATAGGTAAATAAAGTTATATACTTATGATCTTGCCTTAGTGGATATGAGGCATTTGAATTTGGATCATTAATTATGGTTATGTAAAAAAAAAAAATTTAATGTATATTGTGTTTGGTACCTTGTATTTTTGAAATATATATTTGCATTTAGTATGTATTTTAATTGGGCTATTATAAATCTCTAATTAAAAATAATTTTGTGGGTTGATATGGGAGTTACTGCCAAAGTGGGACATCCATTAAAATTCGTAGAGTTATTTTTAATTTTTGCGAAGAGATAATTTCAAATTAATGTATATAATGACATGCCCAAAGGGGGTTATTAAAAGCATTAATTTTGAGAGTGCTTGTTCAAATGAAAATTCCAAATTAATGTATATAATAGTATGCCCAAAGGGGGTTATTAGATGCATTGATTTTGGGAGGGTTTGTTGAGATGAAGCTATTTGTGCTTAGAGTTGCATTACTCTAGAGAGTCAGTCTACCCAAAAGGATAGATTTCTCGAAACTGGTGTGAGCTTGATTGTGAGCTTCATAACTAGAAATTCTATTGCATGTGAATATTCTGCCCAAAGGGGAATATGTAATGATACCAGAATTTTCTAGATTGAGTAAATTATAAATTTGTTTTTGTATATAGCCCAATTCTAATACATGCTTTTGTTTTGTGTAATCAATCTCCTTTAGTTTCAATAATAGTGCTGCAACTGTTGAACTTTTGACTAGCACAAACTTTAAGAGGTGGAAATAGGACATTCAGTTTGTTTTGGGAATGAGTGAGATTGATTATGCTTTTTATGAAGATGAGCCTACTAAACCCACCTGTGAGAGTAATATTGAAAGAAGATGAATTACATGTAAAGTGGGAGAGATCTAATCGTATTAGTCTTATGGCTATGAGACAAACTATTTCTGAATATTTTAGGAGTAGTTTGTCCATTGATGTTACAACCAAAATTTTATTACTGCTATAGAAAATATATACTTTGTATCCGATAAAGTTGAGGCTGGAACCCTTATAAATCAGATAACCAGTATGAAATACAACCATAGTGGGAGTGTAAAGGATTACATTTTAAATCTGGTTCACCTTCAAACCAAACTTAGGGGTCTGAAACTTGATTTATGTTTCAATTTTAAGATGAGATTGTATATCAGCTTAATATTGGAACCTGAATTTTGTCTAATTTTAGAGAACACCTTTTATGTTTCATCTTTTAGGAGAAACTTGGTTTATGTTTCTGTTTTGGATAAAATTGGATATCATTTTGCTATTGGTAGTGGAAGAGCCAATATATTTTTTTTAGATTCTAAATTATCCGTTGAATGTGTTTTGTGCGATAATTTATATAGACTGTGTTTAGATGATGCAATAAATTGTGAAGCCAACGTTGTGGCCAAACGATCCTTAATTAAAAAAAAATCTTACCCATTATGGCACAAACGTTTAGGTCATATATCTAAAGAAAGAATTGGAAGACTAGTGAAAGATGACATTCTTCCTTTTTTTGATTTTGGCGATCTAGATTTTTGTGGATTGTGTAAGGGGTTTACACAGCGTGAATGTATTGATTATAATGATACTTTTTCCTCTGTCTCCTCTAAAGATTCTTTTAGAATAATTATGGTCTTAGTTGCTCATTTTGATTTAGAATTGCATCAAATGGATGTCAAGACGACATTCTTAAATGGCGATTTAGGTGAGGAAGTTTATATAGTGCAACTCAAGGGTTTTAAAGAAGGTGGTAAAGAACACTTAGTTTGTAAGCTGAAAAAATCTATTTATGGTCTCGAACAAGCTTCGCGTCAATGGTATCTCAAATTTGATGAGATAGTTACTTCACTTGGTTTCACAAAGAACAAGATAGATTAATGCATTTACCATAAGAATAGTGGGAGTAAATTTATATTTCTTGTTCTCTATGTTGATGATATTTTATTAGCTAGTAATGACGTCAAGATGATTTGTGAGACCAGAATAGTTGTTCTCTAAGACTTTTTGATATAAAAGATCTTGGAGAGGCATCTTTTGTCTTGGCTATTGAGATTCGTCATTTTCGGTCTCGTCATTTATCGGGTCTTTCTCAAAGGGTTTATATTGATAGTGTGCTCAGTAGATTCAATATGCAATCTTGTAAAGGTGATGATACTCCTGTAATGAAAAGAGATAAATTTAGTAAAAAGCAATGCCTTAAAAGTGATATAGATAAACAAACCACGAATAATATTCCTTATGCAAGTGTTGTTGGCAACTTGATGTATACCCAGGTGTGTACAAGACCAGAAATTATATATGTTGTTGGTGTTCTTGGTCAATATCTTTCTAATCTTGTGTGGGATCATTGGGTAGCTGCTAAGAAAATGATAAGATACTTGCAAAGGACAAAAGATTATATGTTGGTTTATAGGCGTGTGGATGATCATGAAGTGGTGGGGTATTCAAACTCTGATTTTGCAAGCTGTTAAGATGATATGAAATCCACTTCAGGTTATATTTTTATGCTTGCTGGTGGTGCTATTTCGTAAAAAAGTGTTAAACAAACACTTACAACATCTTTTACTATGCAAGCTGAGTTTGTTGAATGTTATGGTGCTAGTACACAAGCTATATGGTTGAAAAATTTTTATTTTTGGTTTGCTTGTGGTTGATTCTATTGCTAAGCCACTTCGTATCTATTGTGATAATAATGTTGTTGTGTTATTCTCTAAGAACAATAAAAATTCGAGTGGTTCTAAGCATATGGAGATCAAATATCTGACAGTTAGAGACTTAGTAAAGAAATGAGACATTGAGATTCAATACATTAGTACTGATTTGATGTTAGCTGATCCTCTAACCAAAGGACTCAGACCCATAGTTTTTTTTAAGAAACATGTTTGTGATATGGGTGTTATGGAGTCTTTTGATGTGTTTGGTTAGTGGGAGCTTTGTGCTTGTAATTGAACATTTAAGTTAAATGATCTTGCTACATTACTTATTCATATTTATTTATATGAGTTGAGTATTTAGTGGTTGTTTGATATGTATATGTGCACATTATATATATATATATATATATATATATATATATATATATATATATATATATATATAGCATGTTATAAGTTGTGCGTAGTGTGCTTAAGACTGGTGTGATTATCTTAAGCAGAGCTGGTTTCCAATTGTGTTTCTGGAAACAAAGGCTAAGACATTGTAATTGTATTTTCAAATGGAAATAACAGCCTTATTATGAAGCCTTATGAATTTCTCTTGCTCGTTTGAGCATGTGTGAAAGAGAAATGTTTGGAGGAATGACAAGAAAATAGTGTATTGATCACATGTGGGCGTTATTTTCTTGCTACACTGCCATATCGGAATCCAGATCGATTAAGTTGTCAATATTTGTGACTATAGATTGGTACTATGTCAATAAGGGGCATAACTACTACCATGATCCGATATTGATAATTTAATGTGGACAAGATTGTGTTTGAGGTGTCACTTTATCAATAAAATATATGTTTTCTAAAATTGTGTGGCCACACTTGAGTTTAAAATATTCAGTCTGAGAGTCATTTTCAAAATGTTTTCTTTCTTAAAACATGAAAACGTCATAATTAATATTGCCCAAGTGGGAGAATGTTGAAATTTTTATGTGGGCTAATATTAATTATGAGTCTATTTTAATTATTTATAAAACGGACTGAATAATATAGTTTATTGATTTGGGGTAAGCCCAATTAAAATGTGATCAATTGAGTTATGGGCTTGTGACAC
>CATIWR010174774.1:0-50177 GCA_949677035.1 Omphalea diandra
TCAGCCAATCCGCAGCCTGCAATTGTGTGGGCGTCTTCAAGTTCTGTCTATGGACTCAATTCTAAAGTACCCTTTTCGGAGAAAGATCGAACGGATCAGCCATCAAGCCTATATGCTGCTACTAAGAAGGCTGGTGAGGAAGTTGCACATACTTATAATCATATCTATGGTTTATCTATCACTGGTTTAAGGTTTTTCACTGTTTATGGCCCGTGGGGCAGGCCGGATATGGCTTATTTCTCCTTTACTAAGGATATATTGAAAGGGAAGACTATAACGATTTTTGAAGGGCCTAATCATTTCTCTGTAGCAAGGGATTTTACTTATATTGATGATATAGTGAAAGGTTGCTTAGGTGCATTGGATACTGCTAAAAAGAGTACTGGGAGTGGTGGGGTTAAGAAGGGGAATGCTCAATTGAGAGTGTTTAATCTTGGGAATACTTCACCTGTTCCAGTTAGTAAGCTTGTGAATATATTGGAGAAGTTGTTGAAGGTTAAGGCTAAGAAGATTGTGCTGCCAATGCCTGCAAATGGTGATGTTTTGTTTACTCATGCAAATATTAGCTTGGCGCAGAGGGAGCTCGGATATAAGCCTTATACGGATTTGCAAACGGGGTTGAAGAAATTTATAAGGTGGTATTTGGATTACTACTTGAGGAAAGGGAGGAAAGGTGATGTGTAAATGTTTCTGCTGCTGCTGCTATTTATGGATTTGTGGTAGGATCATTTGAATCTATATTTAATTTGATTCTTATGATATATCTCAGTTTATTGTTCATAGTGCTGTGGCTATAGGGGTAATTATTGAAATACCATGGAGGAATTTCATGGTTATGCATGCTTTTGGAGAATTCCTGAACTGTAACTTGAAACTAGAAGCTTCTCCTTTGTTTCTTTCATTGTTCTTGAATTCTTGATTTTTTTATTAGAATGACAGTGATAACTTAGGTGACATGTATGGTGAACTACATTATTATCATTGTCAATCAGAATTATAAGCTAATATTTTAATTATGTGTTTCATTATTAGTCTGTTGCTTAAACATTGTTTGAGTGCTATTATATGAATAGGGGATGCAAACTAATGATTTTTTCTGTTTACTTTCTGACTTTTGTGGTCATTTGATAGTTTGTAGTGCCTTTCACATTGGGATTTTTCTACTCTGTGAATTGATTGGGTTATATATGTTAAATTGAAATATCTCAGTGTTCTGCTTCACTTTGTGGTAAAAGAAAACTAATTGAGAGTTTAAATATTGAATGTACTACCATTACTATTATCAGGTTCAACCGAGCATAATATGCAGTGTTTTTCTTTTTCTTTGGGTCTTGCTGTTCTATATATATTTATATATATATATATTGGAATTATGAAATTAACTTTCCTCTTATCCTTTCCCTTTGTAGCAAATGTATAGAGATTCTTATAATTGGTAATGTTTAGTAACTCTTTTTCTCCTTTATAATCCTGCTGGTCCGCTTTCTTATATATTTCCAGTTAACGTTATGGCTTATTTCTGGAAGAAATGTTTTTGCAACTTTGAATGTATTGGTACTCATGCTCTTACAATAATCTTTTTTGGCCTTTTGGTTGATATAATTGACAATTCTTGTGATGTAGATTTGTGTGTGCTGTAATGTGTCAAATGTAGAGAGCAAGATTGTCAAACTGAATTGGTACATATATAAAATTATAAATAAGCTTTTAGAAAAATTTAATCCTACACATATAAGAATATAAATAAGATATTTTATAAATTTAATACACATAAAGTTATATTAGAACCATAAAAGAGCCCATGCATAAAAGATGTTCAAGTTGATATTCTGTATTAGGATTTTAGAATACATAAAAGAAATTAGTTTATGTCCGTTACACATTTATTAAGTTAACAATACTAAACATGCCAGTGGATACTGCATGAAATGAAATACAAAATTTAGAACAAGACATCAATGTTCTATTTCAAATCCAAGTAATATAAATTAACTTTTGGTCGAACTATTAAATAAATATTTTATTATTATTTAATTTTTAACCATAAATTCAAATATAATATTATATCAATAAAAAAAATTAAGTTTAAAATTTAATCTTTAAAATTTTATATGCATTGTAAACTTGTATGAGTTTACTCACGAGTTAACTTGCAAGTTTATTACAATTGTATGCAAAAACGATTTTATAGGAGTTAACTCTTTGCTTGAATAAAAAATATAATTTTGTATGAGTTGACTCACGAGTTTAACAGCAATGATAGCGAGTGTTCTAAGGTAACACATAGCTATAGATTTCACTGCTTTCCAATTTAAACTATCATTATCTCTTTAATTTGTTCAAGACCACGTGAGATTTACCTGTATTTGGTTCACATCTGTATTGAACAAGTGTCAAATTCATTTCATCTTTTGGTCTGTTGTCATAGAATGTTGTAGTAGACTATGGGCTAGTGCGATAGTTATCATTTGGGAAAATACTAGAGGGATGAAATAACAGATTTGAACTGTTGTTTTACAGAATATGATAGTGATATACACTTTCAATGTAAATGTGGAATATGTGTAAAAGTATGGATGCCTTTATTCAGTTGTGGGTGATGTCTTAATGCTGCAAAAACTGTAGAACTTCATCTGATCATGGTTAGAGAAACATCCTATGCGCTAAAATTTTGCAATTCAAAGTATGACTCCTTTTATCCCATCAGAACATCATATTGCATTTGTTTTTAGAGTTATGATATCCATTCATTCTGGATTCAATTTTTGGAAACAAGTTCTGGTTTATTTCTGGAAACATCTTATCTCATTGGTAACACTGCTATATGAGAGAGTTAGCAAAGACTACTGAAATGAGCAATATGTACTTAAAAATACAGCTAGTGGGGAGTATTGTATTCTACAATCCAAAAGTGTTGTGGGAACAGAGTTTCTGTATAAGGGCAGTATTTTTTCTGTGTTTAGTTACGAGTTGCTCATCATGAAAGAGAATTTGATGAAGTCTCAACTTTATTCATGAGGTTTAATACTTCTACATTTATGTGAAATTTTTCCATATTCTTTTCTTCTGCTTGTATCCATTTGTTTTCCTGCTACCATATTGTTGGTGCTCTCTATGATAGAAAACGATAGTGATGTTATTTATATATCTTATCTTCTCATTTGAATACTTGTTTTGATGTTTTCCTTCATGGGTGATGGAGATTGGATACATTGTTTGTGTCATTTAGAAATCGAATCTGTCCCGTCTCTAAATGTTTCACCCACCAAAGGAGCCTGCAAACCAAGAGTTTATTTGCACATGATTTTCTGCATTGCATGCGTTTGGATTAATCTATGTTTCTGTTAGAGAGCGTTACATAATTTTGGTAATGGTTGGGCTGGTAATGATGGGTCTATTTTATTTAGTCCTGCCATCTGATGTATCTGAATTTGTGATGTTAGTCATCTTGTTCAAATGAAAATCCAATCGTATTGGAAAACCTATGTATTCATTACAGTTGGCTAGATTTTTTGTTGTATTTCATCTAAAATATGTTAACCCGATTAAGAAATTGAATATGCTTGATTGTTGGAGTTCATGTTTCATTTTTGTGTGATTAGAGATGTTTGTAGATTAGCAGCCTACTGTGCTGTATTTCCTTTATCACTAAATTAGTGAAATCTTTCATCATAGTAATGGATTTTGGATGAGAAAATTAAATTCGAAACTACCTACTAGTCACAAAAATGAGAAGACTAATCATGTTATCCTTGATTCACTAGTTTTATTTTATTTCAGAGTATTGGAGTTCTACTCTAAAATAATATACAAATAGAGTTTAGTTTAATAAAACAACTTTTTTTAAAAAATTATAAAACAAAACTAAAAATAAAATAATTGGAAAAAAAATAAGTAGATGAATTGTGTGAAAAAATTGACGATATATTTATGAAAAAAAAAAATCAACAGCAGATACGGTTTTTAATAACAATGATTAGCAACATAGGAGGAGAAGAAGGCGAAAAAGCTAGTAAGCCTCGTCAGATTTGTTGGAGTGATTCATCAGAATGAAACAAGTAAAATACGCTTAAATATTAATAATAATATGTTTATGCTCAAAGTTTTTACAAAGAGTACTGTGTTAGGTGTACCAAAGCACTTCAACAAGGTGAAATTGTTATTATAATTTAATTAACTAATAAATTTTACTGTTTATATAGATATAGTTAATAAACAAATAAAAACATAAGCAATATTTGGATATGGCAGATGATATTAAGACATAGTTGGCGTTGACTATATAAAAGAAAAATAATTTTCCTCAAAAAAATATAAAAAAGAAATAAATGTAAAAAATCATAAAAAATACACAATAAAAAAAGAGAAAAAAGAAAATAAAAAATATTCAAATTAAAAGAAAAAAGGCAGTAAAGCAAAAAAAAAAGAGAAATATAATAATTTATTTCTATTATAAGTTTTATGGAAAGTATATTATTATTATTATTATTATCCTTTTTCATTAAAATCATATATCATAAATAAATTTAATTTTTATATGATCTTTAGAATTTTAAATTATAAAAATACAAAAAAAAAAAAAACCACACAACATGTGCATCCAGGAAAAATTCTTTATTAATTCAACTCCATTATTTTGAAAATTAATGGACTCCATTGATAAAGTAAGCAATGTTGAGCATACAGAGCAAAAAAAAAAAAACAAAGCTGTCAAGATTTACGGTGAAGGTGAGATTGAAGGCAAAACTGGCATAGAAGGGGTATGCACTAAGTGATGGAAATCAAAAAATTTACTGAATCGAATTTGATTAAGTTTTTAAATAAAGAAAATATTAATTGAATGAAATTAAATTGAATTTATTTAAACTTAAATTAAAATGATTAAATCATATTTAAAATTATTATTTATATTAAAAATATATAAAAATATAGTATTTATATTAAAAATATTTTAAAATATGTTATAAAAATTATTATTTAAATATTTTATATTTTTTAAAATTAATCATTTCAAATCAAATTAAATTGATATATTTTTTCAATTTCATTCGATTTAACTCCAATGAAATACCAACCTACAGTGGGCTTGTAAACGCAAACAGAAAACCACAATGAGAATGAGCTACATGATACAACGGTGCTGGCCCACCAAAGATTTAAAACAAAAAAGCCCCAAGATCCGACACATAAACTACAATATGCAGAAACCCTAACCCTAGCTATATATAGATATGCTGCTGCTGCCGGTGTATTCTATTTGACAAGTAAAGAGAAGAAGGGAGCTCTGGCAACTCTCTCGTCTCTAAGGTCTTTCTCCCTTTCCAATCAAATTATCTAGTTATTCGCGTTGTTTTTTTCTCTATGATTAAGTCTAATATAGATATACACATGTATTTTTTTTTTTCCGAATTTGGTTACTGAAGGAAAGTATGGCAGCCGCATATGGAGCTATGAAGCCAGCGAAGGCAGGGTACGAGGAGCCCCAGGAGCAAATTCACAAGATCAGAATCACTCTTTCTTCCAAAAATGTTAAAAATCTTGAAAAAGGTTTCTTCTTTGATTATCCTTTCACTTTGCTACTCTATATCTTAATCAGCAATAGGCAAACCAATTTGGTCAATTTTTTTAGGGTTTTGTGTGGTTTGTTCACAGAAGTTCTATCTCTGCAGATACATATAATATTTATTTCTTGTTACTTATTCTATGATGTGCGGGTTCAATTTATATACAGTGTGTACCGACTTGGTTCGTGGTGCTAAGGACAAACATTTGAGAGTCAAGGGACCTGTGAGAATGCCTACCAAGGTTCTCCATATTACTACTAGGAAATCCCCTTGTGGTGAAGGTATTTATCCTGATAAGTCTCATTATTGGATTTCATTGTAGTAGCATATCCTGTGTCGATCAGTTCATGTACGGATTTGTTTGTTTATTTCTATATGGTACATATGTATGGCCCAAGTGTGATTGTTATGCATGAGGAAAGAATTTATGTTGTCAGAATTGACGCCAAAAATTAAATATTAAGTGCGTAAAATTCTTCTTGGCTCTTATGTCGAATGTTCTCGTTTTTTAGTTAGTGTTACTGCACTATTTGCGTGGAATCTTTGAGTAGACATCATATAATTGTAATTTCTTCTAATGCATTACGATTGATGTCTGCATGAGTATTGAATCTACACTGCTGATTGCTCTAACTAATATTTGCTTTTGCAATGGATCTTGAAGTCCATTTGCTGAAATTTCACACTTCTTACCACATCCCTGCCTAATATTAAACCTGCTTGATTATCATCTACTTTCCGGTGGATTATTTTATTTTATTTCTTAGTATTTCGATTATCATGGAAATGAAATGTTAGAATCATGTGTCCATTAAATACTTATTGATTTCATTACCAGATTGCTTCTTTCCTTGTAGTATCCTTCATCCCAGCACATGATAACAGTCTAAAGCTCATATTTTAATCCTTATTTGCGAGTCTATTTATGCTGGGACTATGAATCAGAAATGGGTTGAGTAGTTGATGTACATCTGTTTTAATTTTTTGTTTTATAGATTGTGGTGTCTTAGTAAGATGATGATTTTCCTCATACAAAAATATTTCCAACCATTTGTTCACTTTGCAGGAACCAACACATGGGACAGATTTGAGCTCCGGGTCCACAAGCGCATTATTGACCTGTTCAGTTCCCCTGAGGTGGTCAAGCAAATCACATCCATTACAATTGAACCTGGTGTTGAGGTGGAAGTTACCATTGCAGATTCATGAAAGTTCTATCTCTTGTGCTTTTCTTTTTGGCTATTATGTGGTTTTAGTTCTTTTGAGAGGCTACTTCTTATGGATCTATTTGATTGGAACTTGTGTTCATGCATCCTGTTTGAAGGAATACTTGTAGGGTTAATTTAGTATGTATTTTCATTCCATACTATTATTAAGCTGAAGATTATGTTACAGTTTCGTTTCTTTTCACTTTGCTAGATGATGTTTGATCCGTCCCACTTGGTTCCAATAGATTTTATTCAAGTCTTTTATTGTGAAATTGGCGAAGTTGTGGTTCCCTTGTGGTTAAATTTGCAATTTTTCCTTTATGCTTGATTGCAGTGAAGTATCATCGTCACTTTGAACTTCTGTTGCAGTCAAAATACGCATTAAAATCTTCTGTAGCGTGTGCCAATTTCAGCTGAAGTTGTTAATTTCTTATTTGATGTTAAGGTTTGATAAATAACACAAAGCTGTTAGGGACATCACTGTAAGGGGCACCATAATTCAACAGTTGAAATAACTGCAATTTTCACTGATTTTCGATGATAAATTTTTAGAACAAGATATTTACGTAATGTCAGCACCTCAGACGTCCATTGGAATCAATAATATTGCATTGCAGTGGACGATCTTGCCGGCGGAATCAAATTAGTGGTGTCATTTGCTTCAAAACAAAACCAAACTTAGTGAAATCAGTATTGGTTTCCTCTTGCAATTTCCAGTCAAAGAATGCAAGATTGGATCCCAGATCCGAAAGGGAAAAAACTGAAGTAGTTTCCCTAGTAATCGCATCTTGCTGGAGCTTCTCCTGAGAACCTCAGGTTAAAATTCCAGTGGATTTTCCCGTTCATCGGGGCTCCTTTGCATCTCCCTCACATTAATAAACATTCTTGCACCCTTAGGGATGCTGTATACAGCCAGATCCACGAGACACTCGGGCTGTGCGGGACTAGAAGGGGAAGAGCTGGGTGCAATCTGAAAGTTTCTTTTTATTACTGCAAGTAGTGCAGGTCGGTAGATGGCACTCCTCCATAATATTTTGTTTATCCACCGCTTCATTCAATTCTTCGTAAACATCCCCCGGTACTTGTGTGGATGCTGCAGAATTTCAGCCATTGCCCACCCAATTGAGGTGGATGATGTATCTGTACTCTGTACCGCAATGTGCTGTCACAAAATCGAAGTCTAAATATCAGCAGATGATTAGCCAAATTGAATAGGTTGGTACTGAGAGGAAGTACGTGTCTTTATATACACCATGAGGAGAGCTTTGAGTTCAGTCGTGGAAATGGAGGATTTTTCAACTCCTTGCTTCTTAATCTCCAGCAAGAAGTGCAAAAAGTCCCTTTTCTCGTTGATCCTATCCTGAACTGACTTCGGTTTGGGAAATAGCAACAGATTCAAAAATCCTGTCAAACTACAGCTGAAAGATTGTTCATTTTGTATTCAATCTTTAGCAAGTCGAACCATGCAAAGGCAGGGAAAAGATCTGCAATATTTAGGTCGTCATAGCAGTTCAGCAATCTCTCCTGTCACTTGCCTAAGCTTAAGACCCTTCCATTCCTATCCTCGCCATGTAATGCTTCACCTCACAAAGATGCTCAGGACCACATTTAGTATGATTAGGAACGTTTGCTCGTCTATGTGAATAGGCGAAACCGACTTTTCATACAATTCCTTCACCATTTCACGAACCTGCTATTGCCGGAGCATTAGGCCTCCAGGTTTGTATTGCTCATCTTCCATACAAATGTTTCACCATTTAACGAACCTCCTGTTGCCGGAGAATTAGACCTTTCTCGTCATTTCATGAACACAAAGCTTTCACAGCTTTCGCCATTCATGACTTTTAGACCTTCAGGCTATGTCAAGGCTACTGTATGTGGCAGCTAGTGCCGCTGCAGGGGGATCACTGTTAGCCAAGACTGCATCCCGTATCCTTGTGCGCTTGTTTGGCCAACAAAGTAGAGCATATAACGGTGCAAGTGTTGCCGCCCAATTGGAGTTCAAAGATTGGACCATATATTTTTGACAGTTTGGCTAAGTAACGGTGGAAGGAAGATTACCTACAAAAGGAAAACCTGGTGGGCCGGGTGACAGCGGTGGAAAAGTTTTTCTACTCGATAATTTCGTGATCAATCAAGCATATCAGAAAATGGCAAGTGTTGCAGCAGCAAGGGTTGCTCACGATCTGGAGGTGGTGTCCCCTGTTAGTCCATCCCACCAACATGACCAAATGTCAAAGATTAAGCTAGCAAGTTTATTTAAAATGGATAGTATCATGCTTAGTTTAGCTTGAGAACAACTGAATGTTTACGCAGAGTACTGACTCTTCTTGTTAGATTCTGGGAGGATCATTGGCCAACACGACAAAACGGTTTACAGAAATGAGTCCGGTGAATTTAAGTGTTTGGATTAAGAAGCATTCATCATACAGATATTTATTGTTTTAAACTATGAGTATTTATTCACTGTTTAACTTCATATTAATGCAACTATCTAACCTCATTAACTTAAAATCAATTAATCAACTTTAACATAGGTCACTACATTAATAATATGAGAACTCCACAGATTGATTCCTCCTACAATGTTATCCACATGTAGAGTTTAGGACCTTTCTTTATCATAGGCCAATAAACTGTTCCAAGTGTTGTTACCTAGTGGCACATCCTGAGTTTCTGCAATACTATTATGGCAGGCGCAAGCCGGGCATCAATCGACACACCACAGCGCAGTGTTGCTACTTTCTGTCAATTTACAGACGTCCTAACCAATGTTTACAACAACAACGGATCGGTTAGTAAATCATTCCGATCTATCAAACTAACCACAAGAATTATGTTAATGATCCCTTAGTTATAAAATTTTAAAATAAATATGAGAACGGAATGAGATCTAAGCGGACCGATTATTATTTCAGATCCAATTTGACCGATATGACTGGCCAGTCCAGCCAGTTTACAAATCAGTCCTTCGCCTGTATTGCTCCTTTTTCTCGGCCAATAGGTTGTTTTTTCCATTCTCCGGCCACATTAATCATTCTTCGACCATATCAAATACACGCAAGCAAAATCTAAAACGTGGTCACGGCGGCCTAAATCATTAAATGGCCAAGAGCTGCAGCGACAGCCAAACTACCTGTTTTTCAGTGTCCCAATTAAAAAGCCAAATATTTGGTATGAAAACTCATAAGAATTAGTCCCTCCAAAAAACTAGTTTGCTTTGCATTAGAAGTACCAGAGAAACAAATAAAATGTTAGAAAGGCATGTTACACAACAAAACAACAAACTTGCCAGCAAAAATATTTTGTCAAATATAATAATTTACATATGCAGCAAGATTATGGTGAAGAAGAAGAGAACAGACTGGTTGAAGGAACTATCTGAAGACCCAACAGTGGAAACTCACTCACGGCTGCTGTGAATGTCATGTTCCATCTCTTCTGGATCTTCAAACCGTTGATCATTGATTTGAAGCTGCACACACCAACAATGCAGTGACAATTAAGTCTAAGAAACACATGCCGCTGTTCCATATACACACACACACACACATGGAGTTGGGTGTAGATTGCCCAAATTTCCAGTGGCATTTTGCATAGACATGTGTCAAAGCTCATAGGCACAAACATCATACTCATAATAAATTCAGTTAACACTCCCCTTGAAATATTCAGCAATTTTCTGTTTGTATTCATTAGTAAATACTGAGAGCAAGAAGAAGATAAAAATACAACCAGTTATGCAGCACAACGTTAGTTTAAAACATGTTAAAATCCACATGTATAAGCTAAATAAGACATCAAATAAGCATGGTGGGTACTCCAAGAACAGATTAAACAGTCAGGAATAGGCCTACCTCAAGCACTCTATGAGCTACATCATGATCCCCATTTGAATGTCCAATTGAGTTTGTTGGATTTTGAGGGAAATTCCATTCAGACTCTTCTTCCTCTGAGATGAAAAAAAGGCCAAAAAGGCTATAAAATATACTAAACAATGTATAATATATATATTTTTAGGAGGTATATATTCTTTTTAGAAGGTAACTATGATAGTTGATCAATCTTGTACCTGCAGCATCATCTGCAATCTGATCTGCACTAAAAATCCAATGGTGCCCTACTTCATCATCCTCTAACAAAGCATGAACAGAAATATTCAGTATCAATTAGCAGCACAAACATTGCAAGGAAATAGAAGGACCAGAAAAAAAAAAAGGAATCATTCCGACAGAGAGGAGAGCACCCACCATCAACAGGTTCAGGATTTAGCTCAGCACACTCACAGAATGTCTGAAACAGACTATCCACTGTCAAACCAAAAACAAAAAGAAAAAAAAAGTTATCCTTCAAATATCAAGCATGTAGCAGAGATACTGCAAGAAAATGTAAATAGGACCATAAGCATCATTCCATTCAACCAAGAATAAGTAAGTACACTGGATAAAATCTGAAGGGATAAGCCTCATCTCTGAAACTTTTGACAAGTCCAAGATCTCATTATTTTCTGAAGCAGAACCGCCTGAGTCATCATCATTATCTTCTGTATCAATCTTCAAACAAAATAAAATTAATCAGAATACCAGGCGAAGAAGAGAACAGGATGGGTTGAGAAAGTCTTGAACAAAATTATTACTTGATAACAGATAATTTAAACTGAAACAGAAAAATGGACCAAAGAGAAGACTTATGCAAAATAAGGACTACACTCCTCGTATTACACATATTATAACCGTAAATAAAGTAACCAAATTTGCAAGCATGCCTACACGTTGAAAAAATTCCATTCATGGAATCTAACATTGCTGGGAAAAAGAAAAAGGTTATTGGATGCAGTATCTTATTCCAATCCCAGTAGCATGACTTGCACAATGTAGTTGTAGTCAAATTATATTTACAAACAGAGCCAACTACAATCACAGGCAAACATTTTAATCCAGAAACAAGAAGTACTTTCCATTAACATCTATGAAAGAAACACAATCAATTGCATAGAATTAAAAATTTGTAGAATTCATTAGAAACGAAAAACCTGAGTGTAAATGCAAGGAGAAGAGTAAGCCTCAGGATCTCTTGATACAGCGTGGAGTGACAGGGACAAGAAATCAACCGCATAACCTTTCGCCCTATCCACATCACTCAGCCACATCACTTTCCTGCAAATTAAAATGTTCCCACCATTACCACATGGAAATACCCCCAAAATAAAAAATTTTTAAAAAATAAACATAATTTACTTGGTGGAGATATAGAGAGTGCCCGGCGATTCTGGGGAGCGATTGCCTAGGACGATAGCAACACATGGCTGCACGTGCATCAGCTCCTCCCCATTCTCGGTGTCCAGAACTGGCTCTCCCGCACCGTCTCCTCTTCTGTTGGTGAATTGTCTGAGGCCCACTACCATCTTCTTCACTCTGTTTTGAATGTTTCTTTCTAGGGTTTTTTGAAGGGTTTTGCTTTTGGGTATTATCTATATATATTTTGGCAATTTAAACTGTGGGCTTGGAGAAAAGTTATAGAAGGCCAACAAACAAGAGGAAATGAAACGATCGGCGCATCGTCTTTTTCTTTACAATTTGTTTGTGCTCATCCCCATTAATATTTCTTTTCATCTTGGAATATGATTGGCCTTTCAAATTCAACAGCTTATGTTACTCGTATACTTCACCTATGAGATATGAAGTTACACTTACTGCTAATAAAACATATAACTTTCTGATTCGTATCTTTATGTATTAAATATTGTAATGGAAAACACATATGAAAAATAAGATTAAAATATTTTTCAGAATCATATTCTTCTCTCTCATTATGCTTGTTTCTTCTCCCTCTCTCTCTTTTACATCTTTTTCTTTCTCTTCTGATTTCTTAAAAAAAAATCCATTCATTAAATGCATAAATAAAAGTAAATCAATTTTTTCTAATTAATTTCCTCAGCAACTAAGATTTACCTTCAATATATGGAAAATCATATCATATCTGACAATATTTTTAAAATTGGACTGACTAGCATGAAATTCAATCTAAAAGAAAAGATAAAATTGAATTTATAAAAAATCGAATAGAATAAGAAAAAACCAGATAAATTGAAAGAATCGAGTGATTGGTAAAATCTAATTTATCAAAACTACGTCGAATTAGATAAAATAAACATATTTAAACCTTATTTTTTAACTTTTCCTTTCTCTTTTGTTGCCTTCAATCTGTTTGTATTGTTTCCCTTAGAATTAAAATTCCCTTTTAAGATTAGTTTCTGGCGTTGTCCGTCTATAGATAAACTGAACCTCCAATTACAGAACATTAATAATACTCTTCTTCTGCCACTTTCTACTTTACTTTCTAGTTTTTAAAAGTAGTTAAATATGCCAGGACACTAACTCGAAAATAATATTTTTTTAATGTTAGATCATGTGCCAATTATGCATTTGGACACATAATTTAATGATATAGAATTTTAAGTTAAAAAGTAAATAATAGGTATAATTTTAAAAAAGTGAAATGGAAGTTATAAGATTTAAAGTTAGTAATTAAAATTTTCATATTTCATATATCATGAATGAAATTTAAAACTCGAGAATGCTCAAGCTTGGCATGTAATGGTATAAAAGCTGCCAACAAGAACTCAATAAATGTGAAAGTTAATATTTATGAACACCTGAAAAAATCCAAAAATATCAAATTAAGAGTGTAAATGAGACAAAATAGCTCAAAACTCAGTTGAAAATTGACTAAAAAAAGCTTAAAATTGACTCAAATTTAAAGCAATCGAGCTCGAGTTCAAATAATTAATTGAGTAAAATACAAGTACAATGGTATCTAATTTGAATGACTTGCAAGCCTTATTGAGATTTTTTATTTTTTATTTAATCATCAACATATTTCACGCTAGATAATATTTGAAGACATAATTTGTATATTTACCATTTACTGTAAACATAAATGATGTTGTTTGAACTAAGAATAGATGATAGATATACAACCCTTTTACTTGACCTAAAACAATTCTTTTTCAAATTTCATATGCTACAGTTGATTCATTTCCTACTTGCCTTTGCTCTTTCAACCATTGATTTTCATCGATTTATCTCTCATATCTCTTGACGGTTTCCTTTCTCTCATTTTTACCCCTCCTCGTACAATGCCATTGCCATCCACTTTCGAGTTCAACAACAGTGTTGATAAATCTTATGAATCTATATTTTCTAAATTTGTTATTATTGACAAAAGATGAGATGGGATGTTGATAAATTAAGATTTACAATCTATTTGGAAAAATAAATGATAAGGTAAAATTTTTAAAGTACGGTGAGATAAATTTTGATAAAGTAAATTTAATAATTTAACTTTATCTTATTTAGAAAAAAAAGTAAATATGATTTATAGTATATTTTATTTGGTTAGATGACAAAATTTAATGAAAGTTTAATATTAAAATTATTAAAATACTCTTTAAATATGAAGTTTTATTATTAGCTTCCCAAATAGGACCGTCAGAGATTTTTAATCTTAAAAAACTCTATCTAACCCTTCAAAAATCTCAATCCAAACAGGAGTTTAGCACTTAAAGAGTTCCCTTTTTTATCCCTTAAAGTAGTTTCTTGATTCAAAATCCTATAAATATGGAAATTGTATATGAATGAGAATTGTTATTCTTTAATGTACTTGATGATTGATTTTATTAATCTCAGCGTACTGTGGTTGAGATTGGTAGGATTGGTTTGGTTTCAGACGCAAGAAAATAAATCTAGCAGTTCAGCTGCCTTGAAAGGATATATATATATATAGCTGAGCTATAGAATATCATATATTCATAGAATCTAAGTCAAACTTTTGAGGAAAAAAAGAAAGAAAAAACTGCATGGAATTCAAACCGAGCTCAAACTTTTGAGTTTCTTTGAGTTAGAAAATGTAGCAACTCAATTCAATTACACTCTTGTATCAATCTAACACCATGTTAAATTTCAGACATGGACTAAATTAGATCCTATAACAATTCAAATGCCATTTCCCATCTGCATCTCTGGATGAAGTGTAAGAAAAAGAGGATTAAAGTAAAATAACAAAAAGGAAATGAACGTAAAAAAAAAAATTTAACCTTGGTTTGAAAGGAGTTAGAAGGTTCATTAAGGTATTTGAATTTACAAAAATATCCCAAATTCTCAAAAGAACAAAACAAAATACGAGGATAAAACGAACAAAACTGAATACTTTTAGCTCTGGTTGAGTTGCATTGGGGGCGTGCAAGGAATTATGAGCTTTAATTAAGAATAAACGTTACCTCTTTTAATCACTCACCTTCATGCTAAAATCCTCTACCACACAAGACTACGACTCACTCCCACCCTTACACCACAGTCCAAACAGACCCTCGGAAAATAATTGCAGCAGAAACCTATTTATTTTATTTCTGCAACTATCACTAGTCAAAACTGCAACAATTAACAAAGCACATTCTAGCCATCCGCAGAACACAGGTAGTTTTCACAAGTCACTAGCCAAGATGATGTAATACTAATTTGAAATGTTAATGCTCCGGTTAAATAAAAAAACCAAAAGCTCAACAAGCAGCAAACATGGACTGCGGATAATAAATCTACAATATTGTTTTCTCAAACTAACAAATGAGTTTGTAAAATTCATGAACCATAATAGGTCCAACAAGAGTACAACGTTCATTCTGGATATCCCAAACCTTTAGGCCACGAGGGTGCTGGCAGTGGTGGATTCACTGCAATACAATATAGTTTTGAGTTAGGGAAAAACAAGCAAGGTTGAGTGAACATGGACAGACTGAAATGTTATTTGACAAAAAAGCTGGATAGTACAATCAACAATATAGCAAAGACGCTTTAAGTTACAACACAAATAATTTTTTTTTTTTTTTAAAAAAACTCAGGAGAAAAATATATGTGTCATTCCAGTAGCTCTGAAAAATTAGATTGAACAGTTTTATTAGTAAGTTGTCATCGCACCAATCAGCTAAAAAGGTTTCGATAATGAAAAAAAAATAATATATATATATATATATATATATATATTTCATTGAGGAAAGTGTTCTCAGTTGACAAGGAACTCTAATTGATGCAGGAAGAACTTCAAGTTACATGATATAAGCTTCAAAGCAGGATTGGCAGTTCCAAAAAACATTGATTGAGCTTTAACCTAATGAAATGAAAGCAAAAGTTAGGATAACACCAGTTGTCACGAGGGGATCGTGGGCGGAGTTTCAGAAACAGATACTAAAGAACAAAGTACACAGGCCTACTGCACAGGATGTAAAGAAGAAAAAACATTGCAACCAACCAAACACTATGAAATTAAGGCCTATGGTCATCTGCAAAAAGTTGAGAACACAAGTCATAATAGAGTAGACAGGCTTACTATTTCCAGACAGGTGGTAGCTTCTTTGTTTTCTTGTAGTATCGAGCAAGCCTGTGAATCCTGCTCTCCACAAGAATCAACCGGAACTTGGAATCCTTGTCCTTCCTGTTCCTCTCCAAATGCTTCCTAATTGCAACAGCCTTCTTTATGAGATGATACAAATCCTCAGGAATTTCAGGGGCAAGACCTAGAAAATCAAAATACAATCAATAGAAGGATTCAAAAATGATAGATCAAAAAACCACTAGACATCTTGTTGCAAAGAAAATTAAAACAGTGAAAGTCTCAAATAAAGTTAGTTCAGAAAAATTTCTAAGCGTTTGATTCAGAATATCTTACATCCATACAAAATAACATAAACTAAGAATTCAGTTCAGTTCAATTAATAAATGATCATTTTCATAGAAAACATGCAGTTTTCCTATAAGAAGGAAGTATACTTTTCATTTAACAGTTTAGGGAATATACTTTCATCCAGATAAATAGAGCTTATACTTTCATCCAGATAAATAGAGCTTAAGGACCAATTAAATTAATCCTATATTCCCATTTGCTGCAGTTTTAAATTATTCTCCTAGCAAAAGAAGAAGAAGAACCATTATTTTTTTACACAAATAGACGACAATTCATGATAAAAGCAAAAGAATCTTACCATGAGCTTTGAGGATGCGCAGAATCTTGCTTCCGGTAACACTCTTAACCTGAGCAATACCATGAGAATCTCGAAGAATGACACCAATCTGAGAAGGTGTCAGTCCCTTCTTTGCAAACTTGCAAATGTTGTCCTCAACCTGAAAACAACTCAAATCATAGTTCTTCCAATCTAGCTTAAAATCCTAAAGTACCTAAGCATTCATTTGTCACACCAATTCCTTGCTATTTCTAGCATTTTTTCAACGACACCATTAATTAGAGCAATTGATTCAACAAGGCGAGAGAGATGAAGAAACTCACATCCTGAGCAGAAATCTTGAGCCAGCTTGGCGGAGTTCTCTTGTACGGAAGAGCAGAGGCCGAGATACCCTTACTGCAACCAACGAGTGAAGCAAGCGTTAAAAACTGCATATACACCCATGGAAAGAGATCGAGAGAGAGAGGAAAGATACCCGCGGCTGTGCATACGACCCATGGTGACGGCGATTGAAGGTGTGCAGTCTCTTCTCGTCTAGCTTTGCTTCTCTCTGCAAGCACCCAGAAACCCTTGATTTCGTAACAGCAGTAACCACTTTTGCTAGGGTTTAATATACGGGTCAATCATCAAAATGGGCTCATCGAAATATGAATTATAATATTGGGCTAGAGATGGGCTTTGTTTGGATCCTGTTAATGTATCGGTTCTTTGGCTTATGGCAAGGCGAAGCTTCCAAGAACCAGGAAGCTAAACTCAAGCCATGTTTTTCCACTAATATATAATTAGTGTTTATTTCATATTCAATTTTAAATGAGTGATTTTCATTTGTGAATTGATAGTTTTTTTAGATAAAAATTTAATATTTATCAAGTTAATTATTTCACACATAAATAACTATAATTTTGAGATAAAACTACCCAATTAAAACTAACTATAAATGAAAATAAAGAATCATTAAAAGAAATTATAAAATATATAATCCACAAATTAGGCTAGAAATAATTTTCACACATTAACTATTTTAAAATAAATACTACTTATTTAATCACATATTTTATATAAATATTTTGTTTTATTAATAGTTTCAAATATATTTAAATAATATATTAAGTTATAGCCAAACATAGTGTAAATTATTGTTGATTCCTCACAAAAGAAGGAGATTATAACTATAAAACATCATAGAGAAAATCCAAGTAAAAATAAATAAAACATAGAGGGGAATTTTATTTTTATTGTTTAAATTTGTACGAATTGTAGAAATTTCATTTCATAGTTGCATGCTTCATTTCGAAATTGTTTCAATGCATCTAATTGACTAAATAAATAAAATTTTAATATGCATAAAATAGAACAATAGAAATTTAAGTGTTTAAATTAAATATTGATCAATTAACAGAACAATCACGAAAAGTATATTAATTAACGTATAAATTTATTTTTTTTCAATATAATATATGCAATATGAAAAGAATATAACACCGTTGAACTTCGCTACAATGCCTTCAAGAGTAGCTTTTTTTTTTTTTTTTGAGGACCGGCAGATGGGATATTATTGAATATCAGAAAGCAAAACAGAACTTGGGCAAGGAGGGAACAACGACTCCCACTCTTGCAGTCCAGATGTTGAACAAACTACTTTAGCCAAACAATGGGCAGCACCATTCGCTGATCTTTTCACAAACAACATCTCACAAGCCATCAAGCCTTGTATGAGAAATTTACAATCAGAAATAATCACTCCAAAGGAGGATCTATCAACTTGCTTACCAAGCTGAGCTTGCACCAAAACGAGGGAGTCAGTTTCCATACAAACCCGATTCTTGCCTCTTTCCTTAATCCATCTTAAAGCGGCCTGAAAACTAAGAGCCTCAGCTAGTTCAGGGTCCAAAATACAAGTCACTGGTTCACTTCTTATGGCAAAAAACTGGCCCTGGGCATCACGCAGTACACAAGCTAGCCCACACTAGTTGTCACTTGCAAAAATGGACGCATCAGTGTTACACTTCAACCAACCGAGGTTGGGCCGCACCCATTTGACTGAGTCATCACCATCTGCAGCATGAGCACTACTTGGAGAAGGGATTTGCGCTGCTAGCCATTGGAAGAGTAAAGTAGAAACTGAGGCAACCAACTGTCCAGTTGGGCTAAATTTATTAGACCACACAACCTCGTTCGGATGCTTCCACAGTCCCCATGCCACCATGCCCGCTAATTGTATCTCCTGAAGCTGGCCATGCATTAATAAAGAAGAGAAGCAATCTGCTCAAGCACCATGGCTTACGTTATGACAAGAGACAGCTGATACTCGCAAACATTCTTCAGCAAAAGCACATGAGAACAAACTATGCTAGATTGACTATCTTACCCACATACTAGGTCGACTGCAACTCTCTTCCACAAGAAGATATCCATAGTTGGCAAGCAGTTACGTAGAGCACGCCATAGAAAGATTTTCACTTTGGGAGGGATCTTCAAGCTCCAGAACTTCTTCCAAACAGCAGTGGTAAACAACACTGGATTAATAGGAACACTGTCATGGCTGTTATGCAAACATCTATAGCCACTCTTCACAATATATACAGCCCTGGAATCAGCAAACCAAACCCAACCATAATGCTCAATGGTATAGAAGTGATCAGTTTGTTGTCTCTCTTATTAAAAATGCTAGAAACAGCGTCCAAATCCCAAGATTATCCATCCTCAGCAATAAGAGACCTTAATCTGCTATGAATCAAACCTGAAGGTATCAGGATTGAAATCCTTGGAGAATAGCTATCAGGTAGCCAAGGGTCTCACTAAATATCTCTATCATTACCATTCTCTACCTGCATAGTGCATTGTAATTTTAACAACTCTCTATCGGCAAGTATACTGCGCCAGATATAGCAAGGATTGGTGCCTATAGTAGTATTGAAGAAAGTGTCGTAAGGGAAGGATCGTGCACGAAACACTCTAGCCACTAGTGGACCATGATTTACCATTAATCACCAGCCTTGCTTTGCGATCATTGGAAGGTTAAAATCTTTAAAAGATCGAAACCCCAAGCCGCCAAACTCTTTTGGTAAGCAAAGCTTATCAAAACTGATCCATTTGATGCCATTCTCATTTTGGCTCATGATGAATGTTGGTATGGATTGAAGAACCGTCTTGATAAGGATTTCCTTTCCAGCTCGAGAAAGAAAATTTTTCTTCCAAACTTAAAGCCGTTTCATACCTTGTCTCGCACAAAATTAAAAACCTCCAATTTATTCCTACCCACCGTAGCAGGCATCCCCAGATAAGGACTAAGCTGATTAAATCGTTGAACGTGCAAGACTGAACTAACATCACATTGCAACTGATGGTTAGTATTAGAACTGAAATATATTGAGTATTTCTGGAAATCCACCTCTTGACCGGAAGCTTTGGCATACAATTGGAGGCAATCTTGAATGTTGTGACTCTCCCCAACCGTAGCTCTAAAAAACAAATAGCAATCATCTGCAAAAAAAAAAAAAAAAAAAAAACAAATGTGAAATAGACGGGCCGCCTCTTGCTATTTCACAGTATGTATGTTGCCTGATTTCTCCTTTTTTCGTGTCACTGCAGACAGACCCTCGGCATATATTAGGAACAAGTACGGGGAGAGAAGACAACCCTGACGTAACCCTCGACTCAGAGTAACTGGGCCCAACTCCATACCATCACAAAGGATTGCGTATCGAACTGACTCAATGCACATCATCATAAGGCGAATCCAGGGACCCGCAAAACCCAACTTGTTCATCATCTCATGCAAGAAGACCCATCAACATCGTCATGCTTTACTCATATCCAGTTTTAGTGTTGCAACCCACTGTTTAACTTGTGTCTTTCTTCGCAATAATGAATGTGAGGGTGTTTCTTTGAAGGTATTTTTATTTTATTTTAATTTTCTATTTCTATGATGAAGATGGTGAGTCTATGTTCGAAAAAATTCATGCGACCATATGAAAACCGTAGCCTTTTTTATAGTGCTGCCCAAACTCTTTCCAATCTTTTTTTTTTTCTTTTTCTCTTTCTCAATTTTGCAAAAAAAAAAAAAAAAGATATCGTTACCGATTCAATGTATCCATATCTTATAAATCAAAGCTCTCAACTTAAGTTCACTTATATTAAGTGATAAATCTGATAACTTCAACCTTATTAATTAGAATATGAGAGGGCAAAAATAAAAGATTTAGCCTAACTCGAACTTTCACTCTCATATCTACGTGAACTTAAAAATATAGAATATTTTAAATATTGAATATAGTATGAGCTTTTTTTATATAGGAGTAATGAGTGCTAGGGAATTTTATTGTTCAAATAGAAATAAAATGCCGTATTTAGGATAAACTATCCAACATAGGATGGGTTGTTGAGTTAGATTATAGAAATACAACTCTTGTTTACTTTGAAATATTTACCACGAGTCAAGCTACCACCTCAAAAATTAAATGGACTAAATTACATTAATATTAACACTGTATTTGTGTTTGATATAAATAAATTCTATAATTTTGATGAAATTCATTTATAAATTCATATGTTTTGTGTTTGATATAAATAAAAATTTATTTGTAATTTAATTTTATTAAATCCTTAGAATTGATTATAACTATATCAAATGAATTTTATTTTTATTTTGTAGTATGTCAAACATATAAATTTATTTACAAATAATTCTATAAGGAATTCATTTGCAAATAAAATGAATTTTAAATTAAAGTTGAACCAAACATTAATACTTATATCCTGGATCCATATGTAAGATGCATCATAGGTCCAGACTAATACTTACTATTTCACTTAAAAACTCTAAAATTATAACACGTATATTTTTATAGAATCCAATCTCCTTACAACTCGCGCCTCAAGATAAATTTATTAAAGATATTAATTACTCACCTTCGTTCAAATTCTTCATCTAGAGGTGGAGTTTTGATTTTTTTTTTTTTCAACATTTCTTTTTCAGCTACGATTTGTCTTTTAGAAGAGTGACACAAAATCATTGAGTGGTTCTTCGACATTTTTTCTGTAATGGAAAGATTAGCAATTGATGTTTCTGATTGATTTTCTTAGAATATTTGGTGATATAAGTTTTCGTTCTAATGTTTTATATGATTTTTATTCGTGATTTTTGTTTGTGTTTTGTTTTTTTACTTTGTTTTTTTAGTAAGAAAGTATTCTTCTAGTGATATAAGTATAATAAATAAGAATATAAAAGGTAGACGATCTCAGTTCCTAAAGCTTAGAATCTCAATATATATATATATATATATATATTATTAATGTATTTTGTTATTATTATGAATATACATATAGTTTGTTTACAATGTATTTCCTTATTATGATCAATGTATCTTGTTGATTTTCAGGTTTTGTAGGCATTACAACAAACCGATTGAATTATCTTATTCAGTTAAAAAAAAGTGATGTTGGTGTGGCTGATGATATGAGATTATTAAAAAGCAATATGGTGGCACGACATTTGTTGGTTTTAATTATAGGGATACTTGTAATCATTTGGCATTGGATAATTTGAGGAAATTGAATGAGAATGATTTTAATGTATTGATTAAAGTTTTTAAAAGAAGAAAATCAATATATGTCTATAATTCAAAACAAATGTACCTGTCTTTTTACAAAAAAAAAAAAAAACATAAAAACATGCAATGTTTAGTAACTTCTTCAAATTTTCATTTAAATCTTATTAATTTTTTGTATTCATATATATTCATAAATGAGTATATGTACAAAACATGTAGGTACTTTTGTATTAAAACACAAGTATACTACTATTAAAAAACAAGTACATTGAAATTTAACTATATGTACATCTCAATTGAAATGAAATTTCAACTGATCTACAGTTCAATAATAATGTACCTATAATTCAAAATAAATATATCGGCATTTTTACAAATAAATAAACATAAAAACATGTTGAACAAGAACTCCATGATTTCGTAAACAAAAGATTTCGAACAAAAATTTCATGATTTCATATTCTTATTCTCAATAAAAAAAATCGCAGTTGAAAAGAAAATTATGAGAATAATAGTTAGATAAAATTGTAAAAAAATCGCAACTAAAAGTAAAATCACTGAGTATAAAAAAATCACAATTGATACTCAGAAGTTGAAAATGAAACTTTCACAACAAAAAATTCGCAATTACAAAAATCTAAAATTGTAAATTTTATTGAATTCCAACAACTTCATTATTTTCAAATAAACATCACATCACACATATGACTAAATAAAACCTAACCCAAAAAAGAGCGCGTCTTAGTACAAAGATCACAAAATACTCTGAACGGGGATTCAAGATATAAATCAAATTCAGATCTCACCTGATTGGGCTGTACGTGTACCAACTTATTAGGATGCTCTCACTGGGGTTTAAAAGAAGCACATATCTTCAATCCACCGTAATGGGTTGCTTGCACACTCAAGTGTTCGTTCTTTATTTACTCAGTTATTTCTTTCGAAAATTATATGATTATCAATTAAAAATTTCAAAATTGATTCATTTTCATTTATTAAATATTTTTGTGTTGTTTGCTTTTCCAGTGAAGGTATTTAAATACTTTTGTGTTATTTGTTTTGCCCTACAAGAGGATCCTACTGTCGCTCAAGACATCTACTCAGAATATAATGGATTCTAACTATTGCACATTCCTTACTGCATCAGTCTGAAATCTTTTATTTCTGGTCAATAGTGTCCATATATATATATATATATATATATATATATATTTTGTTGTTTTTATATCAAGTTCAAGCCACATGAGCTGAAAATTAGTGTGAATAATTTTGCAGCAAATTTCTCCCTCTTTAATAAATTTGAAATTGTTTACATAACTGGTGATATTATCTATATCTATGTAAATATTATTCTTCTCATTGGTGGGAGTGAAAGCCTTAGTACTCTATAACTCTGTTGAAATTTTGCAAAGTGAGTTTAATAGTTAATCAGAGGGTAATTTGAGTACTTTTGGAGGATTATTTAAATAATTTGCACTCAGATGAAAGGGCGTTTGCAACATTTTAAATATATACCGTTAGCCCATTTTCATTTTCACTCCATATTTGACATGAAAATTAACTACTAAAATTGCAACCATGATTGATTTATGCAGTACCAAATAAATTAGGCATATGTCCATCCATATGCTGTCATTAAGTGCTGAATTTGAAGATTTTTTTAATACAGATTTTGAATTGATTTGATAACTAAGAATGGAATTTAAGTCCTTTTGTTAATGTGAATTTCAGATCATCACAAGCTCTCCTCTTCTTTCATTACAACAACCGTTTCCTTCAACAATCTCAATCTCTCTTTGGGCAATTGCGAGTTTATTTTAAACACTCAGTCTCAAAAAGATTTATCTTCTAATTTTCACATTCTTTAGAAAAAAACATTAAATGCTTTGTCCATTTATAAATTTTTTCATTTATACCTTTAATTATAATAATGTGACAAAGAATGTACTTTAACTAACTTAATAATTAATACGTAAATTAAAAAAATAATTATGAATATTTTTTATTTAATGAGTTAGCATGTGTTTTGAGATATCTCAAAAAAAAAAAATAGCTAACAATCTTTTTAAGACGGAGAAAGTAATAACTAGATGCAAGATAGATGGTTATCCCTCTTTGGGCGTTTGTGAGCTCAATTTCGATGACAAACAGAATGCTAGACAGGTGATTTTTTATGCACTTTCACAAGGTGCATTGGCTTCCCAGTTCTTTCCCCCTCATCCAAACACATATAATATAATTGCAGCAGTTTTATACTGCATCTAACGCCACTCAAAACTACAGCAATTAACAAAGCGCATTCCAGCTATCCCACAATACCGGAAGTTTTCAGAAGTCACTTTCCGAGATCATATAATACTAATTTGAAATGTTATGGCTCAGTAAGCATACAATATGCTCCAAGGGTTAAAAGAAAATACAAAAGCTCAACAAGAAGCAAACATTAAATGCGGAAAATAACTGCAACACCCCTTCCCCAAACATAAACAAGAGTTTCAAAAATTTGTAAACCATAATAAGTCCCACAAAAGTACAACGTCTACTCGGGATATCCCAAAACTTTGTAGTGAAACATACCTAGCTTAGGCCACAAGAGTGCTGGCAGTAGTGGATTCGCTGCAAGACAATGTAGTTTCAGTTACTGGAAAACAATTAGGTTGAGTGAAAATGGGCTAGACAAAAAAATGTTATTTGACGAAAAAAACCGGATGGTACAATCAACAATAGCAAGACACTTATTACAACAGAAATATTTTTTTAAAAAAATCTTCAAGGAAAAAGGATATATCATTCCAGTAGCTCTGGCAAATTAGATAGAACGTTTTGGTTAGTAAAGTTATCACCACACCAATCAGTTACAAAATTTTGACTAGTTAAAGCAACCATGTTAAAAAATACTTTCAGTTGAGCTAAGTGCTCTGATGACAAAAAAAACTCTAGTTCATGTAGGAAGAACTTCAAGTAATATGTCAAGATTCAGAAGCAGAATTGGCAGGTGCAACACACATTGATTAAGCTCTAGACTAATGAAGTGAAAGCAAAAGTTAGGACAACACCAGTTGTCATGAGGATGTGCGGGGTGGAGTTTCAGAAACAGATGCTAAAGAACAAAGTACACAGTCTACACAGGATAAAAAGAAGATTAACATTGCAATTAACCAAGCATTAACATAAAATTAAGGCCTTGACTGGTCATATGCAAAAAGTTGCTTGAATGGACATATGCAAAAAGTTGAAAATTCAAGTCATAATAAAGTAGACAGGCTTACTATTTCCAGACAGGTGGTAGTTTCTTTGTTTTCTTGTAGTATCGAGCAAGCCTATGAATCCTGCTCTCCACAAGGATCAACCGAAACTTGGAATCCTTGTCCTTCCTGTTCCTCTCCAAATGCTTCCTAATTGCAACAGCCTTCTTGATGAGATGATACAAATCCTCAGGAATTTCAGGGGCAAGACCTAACAAAACAAAATAACAATCAATGGAAAGATTCAAATATGGAGCAAAATACATCTCGACATTTTGTTCAAAGAAAATTAAAATAGTGAAAATCACAAATAAAATTGGTTCAGAAAACTAATAAGTATTGGATTCAGTAATATCTAACATCCGTACAAATGACATAAACAAAGAATTCAGTACAGTTCCATCAAGAGGAGACCATTTTCATAGTAGATAATACGGTCTTCATAAAAGAATGAAATTACTTTTCATTCAACGGTTCATGGAACATGCTTCCAGAGAGATAAACAGTGCCTAAGTAACAATTCAACTAATCCCATATTCCCATTTGCTGCATTTCCATTTTAATCTCCTTGCTAAAAAAAAAAAAGGAGGAGAAGAAGCACATTTTCATACACAAATGCACCACAAATCCACAGTACAGGCAAAAAAATCTCACCATGAGCCTTGAGAATCCGCAAAATCTTGCTTCCGGTAACACTTTTAACCTGAGCAATACCGTGAGAATCTCGAAGAATGACACCAATCTGAGAAGGTGTCAGCCCCTTTTTTGCAAACTTGCAAATGTTGTCCTCAACCTGAAAACAGTTCAGAACTTAATCTTCTTCACAATCTAGCTTAAAATCCTAAACAATATAAGCATACATTGAAACGCCAATTCCCCGCTATTTCTAGTATTTTTTTCAATAAAACCAGTAATTAGAGCAATTGATTCAAAAAGACGAGAATTATAGGGAAACTCACATCCTGAGAAGAAATCTTTAGCCAGCTTGGCGGAGTTCTCTTGTACGGCAGAGCTGAAGCCGAAATACCCTTACTGCAACCAACCAATGAAGCACACATTAAAAACTGCATATGCTCAAGTGGAAAAAGATCGAGAAAGAGAGGTAGAGAAAGGATAGATACCCGCGGCTGTGCATACGACCCATGGTGACGGCAATGGAGTGAGCAGTCTCCTCTTGTCACGCTTAACTTCTCTCTGCAGCAGCCAAAACCCTAGAGTTCGTATCACGCAGTATGCATTTCTTCTTTAATGTCCCTGTCAATGATCAAAATGGGCTTGACAAAATATGATTACAATATTGGGCTAGAGATGGGCTTTGTTTGGATCTGTTATTATATCGGTTCCTTCGCTCCAAGGTCGAAGAAGCCAAGTTCAAGGCCCATCATATTTTTCTACCAACCGTTTATTGGCGCCTTTTACTTCTTATCGTATACTTCCTTTTTTATTTTTAATTTCTTAACGTTTCTTTTTTTTCTTTTTTGGTTAGCAAAAGCAATCAATTTCAACTGAGTTTGAGTTAATTTAAATTAGAGTGACGTATTAAATACGTCAAAAATTTAAATTTAAATTTAATTCATTTATTAAATAAACCAAACATAACATCATTTTATGTATAGTTTATAAGTCTATATTTTTTTTAATAATATCAAATTATAATTATAATTTTTTATAAAATTTTTAATTATATTGTTTATTTTACATATTTTAATATACTAAGTAATACTTATCTATTCATGTAATAAAATGTACAATGCTAAGTGTTATATTATATATTTTATAGAAATTTAAAAAAATATTGTAATTAGATTTAAAAAAGTTATTTACAAATCTGAATGAGTTAAATATATTTGTATTTGAGATTGGTTAAATGAGTTTTAAAATTAGACTTGAAATCTTATATTTATGGCTATAATAAATTTAAATGAGTCATTGTCAAATAATTATGAACGACTTGATTCATTTGGAGTCTATTGATGAGGATGACTCAAAAGCATTAGCAAAAGTGGCACTGAGTTTTGGTGAATGGGAAAGGTTGTATTTAACATGACAAGCTGAAATGAAAGGCAATATTTCTTATTCCAAGCTCATTTTGAGATTTTTTTTTTCTTTTTTTTTTCGAGATTCGATGGATAATTCCTTATAGAAAGGAAGTAACAATTTTGAAACGTTATAGAGAAAACCTAAAAGAGAAACAAATAAATAAATAAAGTATAAAGGGAGATTTTACTTTTATTTTTTAATTCGTACAAATATCAAATAAATTTTATTGCATTGTTTTGTGCTTTATTTCACACTTATTTCAATGTACTTAATTGTATAAATAAATAAGAAATATGTAAAAAAAAATTTACATTGTATTTGGTATTAATGAATTCTATAACTTTTATAAAATTCACTTGTAAATTCATATTTTATGTGTTTAGTATAAATGCAAATTTATTTGCAATTTATTTCATTAGATATTTGGAATTGATTATAACTAAATCAAAATCTATCAAATTTGATATAATTTGCAAATGAATTCTAAAGTTGTAAATATTTTTTATTATTATACTAATCGAAATCATTCATATGATATCTCAAATTAAAAATCACATAACAAGCTACAAATAGAGTATCATAACACATAAAATCATGTCATATGCAAGAAGTTATTTTGTCTTAAAGTTCACCCAAAATTATGTTTGATTTTGAAAAACAGATTTTTAGTTTCAACTTTGGAAGACCATAAATATTCAATCAAATCATACGATTTATATGTCATTTTAAAACTTATAAACTCTACTATAAAATGAACACAATTTCATAGCGAGATATAAAGCAAAATAGAAGTAATAATCCATCAAAGTATGCATGTTAACATGTTTTAAATGAGATAATATTAACCAAATCGAAAATTGATGTATATAAACATGATTTTCCAATCTCAAAACCATGTTTTAACAACATATAACAAATTATAGAGGATGAAAGAGAGAAATCACATATAATTTCAAAATTAAAATAAATAAATATAGTATGTTTCTAACTTGACTTTGATACCATTGTTGGAAATTTTAATTACATTTATGGATTTCACTACGAAATTTATTGAGTCATGCTCAAGAATAAAATATGTAAAGTCGAATTCCAATAACATTAACACGAATAACGAATTGAAACTAGTTGTCAC
Source organism: Omphalea diandra (assembly GCA_949677035.1). Classification (NCBI taxonomy): domain Eukaryota; kingdom Viridiplantae; phylum Streptophyta; class Magnoliopsida; order Malpighiales; family Euphorbiaceae; genus Omphalea; species Omphalea diandra. Next base: position 28,754 of record CATIWR010174774.1, read on the forward strand.
AGTTTAGATAACTTATCTCTCACGTAATCTACGCAGGAAAACTTGAGACAAAAAAATTTTTTTTTTTTTCTCAGAGAGAATGAATGTAAGGTTGAAGAGAAAAAATAATTAATTATAGGAAACAACATTAAGTTATCTTTTTATTTAGAGAATTATCTTCATATTTGAATAAAACTCTATTTTTTATTATCCTTATCTTATACAAATTATTATTATTAACTAATAATAATAATAATGATAATAACAATAATAATGTGCATATAGGTTGAGTGACATTATGGTGTTCGACCCAACGTTATGGGGCTCAACCCAAAAATCCAACAGCAAGAAAAGAAAAATTCGATTTGTTCCATATAAACTAGCGGGACCACAAGGGATTTGGCAGTTGAAAACCTAAATGGACTCACAACCATTAGGCATTTTATGGGAAGAAAATGAAATCATTGATTGAAAACTAAGAAATAGGAACATCGTCAGAGACGAGGTCCTAAATCAGACTAGGAACCTTTTCAACAAAAAAAATAGTATCAGTATGAGAATGAAAGGCTATCCTAGCCAACTGATATGCTACTTGGTTGGCAGTTGTAGAAGCAAAAGAAAGCATATATCAGAGATCGGATTAGTTAAGAAACAGATGTCCGAAGCAAGAAGCCCAGTTGTGAATGATCCCTTTGATTGAGTGATAAGGATCATTCGGGCAAGGAACACCGATTAATTTATGATTTTTTCGGTTGGATCGGTTTATTTGGTTCACTTCTAAAAATAGAATGCTTAAATTAAGAGTGACACAAAAAAATGATCATATGCATATGAGAAGAATCTAGTATAAATACATTGATTTCTTTCCTTCATGTGCCTAATATAATTAGAGTCCGGTCTAAGCCATTTTTTTGAATTATTAACAATTATCTTTTGATTAAAAAAAACTCTTCTCCCTCCTCCTAGCTTCAAGTTCTATCTCTTCCCTTTTTATTATTGAATCAATCTTGCTTACGCTTCCTGCTATTGACGATCTCAGAAGATCTATTGAATTTTGAAGGACAAATAATCCTAAAAAATAGTGCATTTTCGCCTGCCTCAAATTTTGTTTTTATTTCACTATTTTTAAGAATCGTTAGCCAACACTTCTGACAATCGCTCTCAAGATTAAAAAAAAAAAAAAAAAAAAGTAACCTAAGGTCTTCTGCTAACAATAAACCCATCCTGATGGCGCGAGCTTCTGCTAATTCTGGATGGGATCTACAAGAAGATGTTGAAGCTAGAACTTAGCCCTCATCTTCTCTAAAAAAATCGTACCAACTCTATGTTCGTCATCGGTATTTTAGGCATTAAATTCCTGCCAAATTTATATATTTCTTTCGTCAAATTTTTTAGATTTTATACAAATTTATTTATATCAAATCTATTAAATTCATGAAAAATTATATTTAATAAATTCATGAAACATTATATTCGCAAAATTTATGATCAATTAAAACTCAAAACATAAAAGAGAACATGTCTCTTGTATACACCAAAATTGATAGGATATAAGCTAACATTGTGAACAAAAAATTTGTTCAATTGCTGCTATATGACAATTTTTTTGTGATACTTAATGATTTTTTTAAAAAAAAGAAGTCCCGTTTAAGGTAAAATTTCAATGTAATCTGCATGTAATTAATTGATTTATAAATGTGTAGTTTTATATTTACCAAATTTAGTGGTTGAGAGCATCAACTCCCTGATTCCGAAATTTTTTCCATGACAAATACAGAAATTTTTGGTTTCCACAGTCACAATCGGATGAATAAATATGCTGTACTGGTATACCTTCTTCCATAGCACGGACAGCATCTATGAATGACAATTTATTAGCACAAAACAGTTGACCTCTTATGTGATAAATCATATATATGTAATATATTATTGATTTAAGGCAAAATAAATTAGACCACTAATTAAGGGTACCTATTACATGTATATAATGGCTATTTACATCTTGCATTCAAGATTTTTTGTGGAACGACCTCTTATAATACTCTAAATTATAGCTAATAATTAAAACCTCATGCTTTCTTTGGAGAAAAATAAAACAAAAATTCAACTTGTACTTCAATGCATGCAGCCAAGGGATAGAACCATTAAGACAAACATCAAGCTTCAATTTGTTTTCCTTGTGGGAATCTGACTCTGAACACATGCTCTTCACCAGTGCATTTATCTACCTTAACAACCCAATGGCTACTCCTCTTTGAATTTCCAATCTTTGCACTTGCAGCTATTCTTGTTACTAGTAACCCTTCTCCTATTGGCAACAACTGAGTTTTTAACCCACTAGAACACCATGATGACTCTTTTCTAAATGCATTATATCCTACAACAACAGCACCATTTCTTTTTCTGCCCGCTTGAACTGCTGCAAGAATATCTTCATGGTCCTCAAGATTGCAATCAGTAAGCACAAAATCTGCGTCACTATAATGGGTTAGTAACAGATTTTTGTCTTTTCCAATAACAAATTCGACTTGACAGGCATCCAAGCCTAAGACTTGTTTGGATATTTGTATTTCTTTTTGACTGCTAACGATGCAAATGACACGACCGCCAGTTTGATGTGCTGCAGCCACTAGGGCTAGCACGGTGGTGGCAGCGCAACTACTGCCACATGCCACAACCATCAGTTGTGCATTGTTGCCTGCTGCTATAGCTGAAATGAACTCAGCTACATCTGGCACTTTTGCCTTCTGACCCTGCATATATATATTTAGGGCCTAGTTAGGAGAAAGTTATTAATTGCTCTAGTAATAATAAATTTAGAATCCAAATTTAAAAAAAAATACAAGAAAATGTTCAGGGGATATTATACTTACTATTCTCAAGGTTTTGAGGTAGGCATTTGTAGCATTCTCAGCAGACCAGCAACCCATCTTTTTGTTTTGTAGTCTAGTTCAATTTCCTTTTAGTGAGTTAGCAACAAAGAGGTTTTCAATCCGAATTTTGTTGAAACGATGAATACCTTCTTGGTCTAGGGTGGTGGAGACTTATATATACATAGCAAAGAGGGAGGTTGATCAAGAAGTCTGTCAATCCAAGTGGCTATATATATATATATATATATATAAACCAGGGAATCGACTGGCGCATATAAAGGCCAACTCCAAGAATTTTTTGTCAAAAATAATGAAGTATTCTTTCTTTCCTGGCTCCAATTAGTGGGTCCGATTCCATCAATAATAATTGAAATTTTAATTTTTAACTTACCTGTAATCAATGTTATTAATAAACTTATACTCAATCTCCCCTCAAACTAAGTGAGCTTCCAGGACACCACACCTTTTCAAATATTTATTACCTCTTAATGTGCAGCACACATTTGTAGTCAGAAGTAGCATGATGCTTCCATAATTGTTACGAAAAGACATTAATTGTTAAGATATTTCTTTCATGTCGACGTCCATAACTACAACTTTGATGCATTTGCCGACGACAAGCACAGAACCAACGCGTTGATGCATTTGCCGACAACAAGCACAGAACCAACGCGTTCTTTAGTGGAGTGTATGAGTTGGTGGGAATAACAAATAACAAACACTCAAAATTATTTACTTTTGATAATTAAGTTGTAAATAATTTCCCCCGGCCGCTTCCATGATCATCAATTTTCATCAGCAGTCACTGACAAATGATTCATTGGTTCATTGTATGTTACATATATAACATCCACAAAAATTATTTGGATGCTTATGCAATTTTTGGCTTTTGTTTTTATTGTGAGATTTTGGTTGTATAAATGCTATGGAATGATATAGGGATATTCAGTTTTTATTTAGTAGTCTGTAAGTTTTTTTAGATGATTTTATTTAAAAATAAACGTTAAAATTAGAATTAGTCAATAAAAACTTTTCTCAAAATTAAAGAAAAATAACTAATATATAATTAATTTAGGTTTCAAAATTTGTTTGACAGAACAATTTTCTATGTATCAAATTTTACATATGTTTGAAATGGCAACTTATTCTTTATCAATCTAATTATTTGATAAATAAGTGATTAAAATCTTTATTAGTTTAACATATAAAATTACACAAAAAAAAATTGTTATTTGTTTGAACAAAATAAGTTATGCGTAAGGAATATTTTAATTTATTAGTATTTATAAATATATTTTAAGTAATCTATTAAATTATATTCCACACAACATATGAATTATGGACTAATTTTACTTATTTGTAAAAGAATGAAAGTTGTTGTGATTAACATTCAAGACCTGCTAGAAACATCCAGCGATTATAATAAAATTGGTTGGTTACAACAAAGGATCTAATCTTTGCCTCCTAAACGGCCTACCAAAAGATCTAGATCCACATCAAGCTGCTTCCCTCCCAAACACATAGATAACAAATCCAACCCCATCAATAAAATCTTGTGTCTTTCTGGTCTCTCTGCATTATAAGAGATCCCGTATCTGTCTGATTCTGCCAGTCGTGGTTGTAATTAAGCTAGCAGTTGTGTTATACTCCCGCTATAACATGATCATATTCTTGTCCAAACTATTAAATAATGTTTTCTCTTTGGGTTGGCTGCAATGGGATTCCAAGAGATGAATAATAACTTGCAACAAAACGAAGAGAAACGCGCATGGGAGTCAGAAGGGTGTATATACAATATAACAAGTTGTGGGGTGGAAAGATTCTGCTTTAATGGCGATGCATCCTTGTATAGGGGACATCTCTGCATGGGTCAACCCCGCATTTCTATTTTATATGTTGCATTGCTCCGTTGGATCATATGCGTATTGCTTTATTTACTCGAAAAATTTAGAAGATTTCTTTGCGCACGTGTGTGTGGCCGCACGAGCGGGGATGTGTGTATATGAGTTGGCAAGGTGTGAATCTGCTTCACTAATTAATCATATTTTGGCAAGGCGTGAATCTTCTGCAGTAGTTAATCATGTTTGATAACTTGGATGTGAAAGATATATATATATATATATATATATGAAATACACATCCACTAACTAAATTCATCTCAAAAGTGATTTTCAGGGTGGTTTTGACTTATAATATCATTTATATTATTATATTATAATATATAATTAATAATTTATTGTTGAATTAGATAAAAATTATTATTTATTATTGAATCAATATGTTGCAATTAAAAAAATAAAAAATATTTATATTAAATTAGCAAATCATTCTTCTAAAAAAATAAAAAAAAATTTATATTGAATTAGCAAATCATTTTTTAATGTCATTAAACAACATTATTAAAGTCATTACTATTAAATTCACATTTTAGCCTTTTCGTGTGTAGCGTACGTTAAAATTGGAAACTTAAACTAAACTAAAACCATAGCCTATGCGGTGTCTTTGAGCCTGCGGATGAAGAAACCCATGGTATTGTCGTTTGCAACAAGGTTTGCAGATTAGCGGTCAAATATAAACAGTCAACGGCACGTCGACTGTCGAAGAGTCCTCGACGAAGTGAAGGACGAAAAATAGGTTGAAGCGGCATCAGCTCAATCTTCTATCACTTTCCTCCTGCCTGACAAATGTGAGTTGTCGTTTGATAATATGTTGAGTAATTAAAATTAAAATATTTAATATTTATTTTCTAAAATTTATTTGATAATATATATTTTTTAATTTTAATATTCTAAATGTTTTTCATAATATTTTTTTATTTAATAGATCAAATAATAGAATAATTCAGTATTTTGATTTTTTATTGATATACCTCTCACTCATAATCATCATTTTTCACCACTAAAACTATATTCATTACTATCATCCTTATTAATATGAATATGATTAAATTTTAAAATACTTTGTTTGATGATCTAATCTAAAAGATATAGCTATCTTATTTTAATTTAATCTTTTAGACTTGTTATGTCCCACTTTTTTTTTTAAATTCAATACTAATTTAACTCTTCAAATATTTAGTGCTAAAATTATTTAGTTTATAAATTTTCAGTATTACAAGAGTCTTGAGTTTAATTTTCTCTATCCTCTATTATGATAGAAGCTATTAAAAAGGAAATGATATCTCTTGTTATTATATAGTTCATAATGCTCTTTCGATCCATTAGATTTTTTTTAAATTAAAAAAAAAGAAATTGCTTAGCATTTAATTCAGATTCAAACTGTATTATACCCAAGTTGAAATCAAATTTCCCAAATATATGTGAGCATATGAAGTGGAATTGAATCAGAGTGGCAAGACTGGAGTTTGCTAAAGCATTCAGTAGACAATCTTAACCAATATCAACTCTATCTCGTATTATTCTCAGCTTTTTCACTTTTTGCAGAGTTTTTTATATAGTGATCAGCGTATAGTTAGTTATAGAAGATTATTTTACTTAAGAGGCTAAGTTGGAATTGTGTATATATCAGCAGATGTATCTTGTCCAAAATAATTCTTTGCAGGTTGATTTTATGTGATTGATTTGCTTCTACTATTGTGTTGTTCTAACTTTAATTTTATTTTTGGTTGTGCCAGATTGCTTATGTCTTTACTGTTTACTGCCGAATGATATCGCTTGATTATGGATATGCTGCTCCTGAGTGCTGCTGACAATGAATCTGCCGAGTGCTACTGAGTACTGTAAAATGTTTTGAATGAAACTTCTAATTATTAACTTTCATTTACCATGTTTACGTATTTTTAGAAATCAAGTTACATGTATGGAAATTGTAATTTTGAACTTTCATGCCAGCACGTCTGTGTCTTCATAATCTAAACATTCATTTTAGTGAAATTTAAATTATATATATATATATATATATATATATATATATATATATATATATATATATATATATTTTATGGATACAATTATTAATAATTAATTGTTAGCAGAGAGAAATAGAATAAGAATGTGTCACAATTAAAAACAGAAAGACATGATAATTTTTTGAGAATTATAACATCTAAACACTATACAATTTTACGCGCGAAGAATGAATGCATTTTCCCAGTTCAATACAGAGATATAATCGAATTAAGTTGAGTGGAATCCTATCAAGTTTGAGCTAGAATTTAGCTTTAAAATTCAAAATTCGGGTTTAAGGATGGACTCTATCAAATTTTAATGTTTAAATTTGAACTCAAATTTAATTGAGTATTAAAATATTTGAACTCGACTTGGCTAAACTTGTTTATATATATATATATTGTAAATCTTGTAAATTAAAATCTCAATTCTAATAAATTCAAGTAGATATGAATCGATTAAACTCGATTGAGTAAAATTATAAATATGACATATTTAATAGATAAAATAATAAAATTACTTTAATATTATCTAAATCGATAAGTTCATGAGTTTCTCAAATTAAATATTTTAATATTTAAATTCTATTTACTCGATTACTTAAGTAATGAAATTTGAGCTTAATTCAATTAATCTCGAATCAATTTTGAATATCTTTTAAATCTATCCCAATTAGCTTACAAGCTATCTCTGTTGATTTACGTGTAAATCCGATACCAATTCATCTATTTTCAAAAGAACCGACCTCGACACGGTGTTAATGATTTGTCATTACCTCCGTTTAGAGCGGACCGTACCCCCGCCCTCGTCTGTCATTCCTTCCTCATTTCTCTTTTTTTTTTTTTATTTTGGCTATTTTATAGTATAAATACGGAAGTCAATTGCGTGATCGATCAAGGATCGAGAATTGGAGATGGTGAATGCGTTTTGTATATTCTGTGGATGCATAGACCAGGCCAGCATCGGCATCATCGAGAGGTGGGGCCGCTTCGAGAAACTGGCCCTCCCTGGCCTCCACTATTTTAATCCCTTCGCCGGTCAGTGTCTCGCCGGTATCCTCTCCACTAGAATCAGCTCCCTTGATGTCCGCATCGAGACTAAGTCTAAGGTTTTTTCTTTTCCTTCTATATATCGTTTCCTTTTTTTGAATATTTGTGACTACGGAATTCATATTCCTTCCTAGTTAAGCAATAGCAAAACCATAGTCGAATTGGAGAATTTGAGTTTAGATGGTTTGGATTGTGTAGGACAATGTGTTTGTTCAATTGGTGTGCTCAATTCAGTATAGAGTAGTGAAGGAAAATGCTGATGATGCTTTTTACGAGTTGGCTAACCCCAAAGAGCAGATTCAGGCTTATGTCTTTGATGGTAATTTCTGTATACTCACATGTCATTTCTTTTTATTACTATTATGATTATTATTCTTACAGTATTTTGTTGGAGTTTTAGTTTCACCCGGTTCTTATGCATTTAATTCAAATTCTCTTTTTAAGTGGTTCGAGCTCTTGTTCCAAGAATGACTTTGGATCAACTCTTTGAACAGAAGGGTGAAGTTGCGAAAGCTGTCCTGGAGGAACTTGAGAAGGTAAATCGCGTGCTTTGTTACGAAGTTATGGCAGCTACATATTATGATTGTAGCTTCAGTTTACTCAGGCATGGTTTAGTTCAAATGTTTGGATTTTATTTTTTTGAAAATTTCAATTTTGTTACCAGAGCATATGTATTATAATAATAAGTAACAATACTTGGTAAATCTATGAATTTTCTTTCGGAGCGCAGGAGTAATAAAACACTAATGAGAGAAACAAATAAGTTTTTCTCTAATAAGCTAAATAGATTGAAGTTTAGTCATGGGTTCTTCTTTCCGTTTCAAGTTGTAGAACCTTTAAAAACTGATGCATGTTAATTGTTTCAGTATTAGAGATTGCTGGAGATGCTGAAAACCAATAGTATTATCTGATATTTTTTTGTTTCAATAGACACTAGTTATATGTTTTCTACTCTTTACCAAGTTAGTGTTGTTCATCAACTCATTCTGTTACTTCTATGATATATTTCATGAAATATCTTGGCAACTAAAAGGTTAAGCAATCAAGCTGCAAAGTTCTTTATAAAGGCAAGTATCCATATGTTATTACATTGAAAATATGCTTTTGAAGAATACAAATCGTTCCGAGGATGTCGTGGTTGAATTATGGATGGTAAAGACCCGTAAGATGATTGCGAAATATGACATTTTGAAACCGATACTTTACCATGACAGAGAAGATTTGCTGTGAATTACTGGTTCAATACTTGTGACATCAATGCTTTTATTGCTTTTTATACTATTAAGTATAAGCTTCTGGAAATTGTTTTTCTGGATTTGTTTGTTTTACTGCTTTCTTTCTTGATGGTGCTGATATAGGTTTCCTCTTATAGGAAGAAAAGCTTTTCATGTTACAGAATATTGTCCTTTGTGATGTCTTTCTAATATTCTACTAAAATCATTGATCAGGTGATGGGAGCTTATGGATATTGCATAGAGCACATTCTGATGGTTGACATTATACCTGATGACACTGTGCGCAAGGCAATGAATGAGATTAATGCAGGCAATCCCCCTTTTCTGAATTCTGAACTTGATAATTCACCTAGACAACTCTCTCTTCTCAATTTGAGGAATATAGTGCTAATGATTGAAAACGATGGACTATGTTTGACTTTTAAAAGTAGATGGAGATTCTTGAGAATTAATATAGCATTTTAGCTTCTATCTTGTGGGCCGAAAATATGCAGTCTATTGTACCCAACAATAGCAGTCTTTATGGCTGCTGTCCGTTACTCTTACATTTGCAGCCCAAATAAACAGTTCAAAGATGCAGGTGAAAAAGTTTATGTCTATTGTTTGCTTGGTTCTCTTGATGTAAAACATGTAATTTGGTGGCATGTGCTCTTGCTACTACTTTTACGGGGTTCATCTTGTTTTAATTTACAAATCAGCATATTTCTATTCATGAATGAGGCTAGGCATCAAACTAAATGATGTTTGCTGATTACAAGTGTATGACTTGCTTTATGCTATCAAAACATCAACACACTTGAAGCAGGTTTCTTCTTGTTCTGCAAGTTTGATTTACAGATTTTATTGTTGAGAGTTTTTTTGGGGTCAAAATTTGATTATATCCTGAATTAGCAACTAAAAGAGTGTTCGGTGGCATACTTCGGTATTGATTGTATTTGAGTTTTGCCTTTTGGCTTCAATTTGCATCACATGTTTGTGCTTAATATTGATTCTGCATTGCAGCTCAAAGGCTTCAGCTTGCTAGCGTCTACAAAGGAGAAGCAGAGAAGGTGCTTCAAGTTAAGAAGGCAGAAGCTGAGGCTGAAGCTAAGTACCTTGGTGGTGTTGGTGTGGCCAGGCAGAGGCAGGCAATCACAGATGGCTTGCGAGAGAACATCTTGAATTTCTCTCACAAGGTGGAGGGCACCACTGCCAAAGAAGTGATGGATCTCATAATGATCACCCAATACTTTGACACGATCAAAGACCTTGGCAACTCGTCAAAGAACACTACTGTCTTTATTCCCCATGGGCCTGGTCATGTTAGGGATATCGGTGACCAAATACGCAATGGTTTAATGGAGGCATCCAGTGCTGGTATGCATGCAGAATAAGTTTGCCTGCTTTGTGGGTATCTACTAGAATTTTCTCCTTCGCTTGGTATATCGAGATCTTATATTTTAGGAACTTATGTTTACATTGTGCTTGAATGGGAGAATATTACAGCTAGTGGGAACTAGGAAGGTCATACATGGCCAATCCAATAAGACCAATGTATTAAGCAACAGTTGTGTGGACAGTAATGAATCTTATACTCTGTATGGTGAGGATACCTTTATGCAATGTGAGTTGTTAAAGCCTTAAATCAATGGATGCGTCAAAGCGTAGCATAGTTATGGCCTCTAGGTTTCAAAATCTTGAATAACAAAACGTCAAAATTGTTAAAATTATTGTCAATCCAAGCCTAAAGAAAAGAGTTGTGTGCTCATTTAATAGTTTATATCATATTGAGATGGATCATAATAAATTACATTTTTGTTTTGGTACTAATGATAAATTACAATTATGACAAATAAAATTTATGTCATCAAGTGAGGTTGTGAAAAGAATACGGAGGGAGGGAGACCGAAATCTTTCATATAAAATTGGAAATCAATTCAAATAGTTACCAATTTTCTGACTACACCCAATTTAATTTGGATGATTGCGTATCTCAAGTTTTGAGTCCCTGGTTCGAATTCTCCCCGGTTGTAATATAACCAAAAAACAAAAGAAATCATAGGGTACACCATTACACAGAATGTGACCCACCCACCTATCCTAAAGTGTTATTTGATCCTAAAATTTTGTATTATTTCTTTTCCACTTATTTAAGTCTGTTTTGTTTGATTTTTAATTTTGGTATGTTTTATTGTCAAAATTTAAAAGTTAAAACCACTGTTTAAATATATATTTTTTAAAAGATAAAATTAAATTATTAAAATCTATGAAAAACATAACAAGTAATTTTTGTTTGTTTCTATAACTCAGTTGTCTAAAAGATATTCTTTTAATTTAGAAAAACGAAAAATAAAAACACATTATGTAATTGATATCAAATCACCTCTTAATTACTTGTTTCATTCCATTTAGTATGGTTTGGACGCCTAAAAGATGAATTTTATGTTATTGTGAACATTAATGTTGCATCATTATTCTTAAAAAAAAAAAAACATTACTTCGTTTCATGGAGATTTAAGTTTTTAATTGTATTTCATAATGAATAATTTTGTAATAATATAAGTAATATAGATAAAAAGAAAAATTGAAAAGCAACATTAAAATTATAAGTTCTGTTCATAAGCAAAATCATAGAAGTTACAGAAAAAGAAAAATAACTCATCTAGTATCTTTAATTTTTAAAATTTCGTTTATTAAATAGTATTATTTTTCTTAAATCAATGTGTTTTTTAATAAATTTTACGCTTTCATAAAAAAATCATTGAATTGAATTAGAAAATAATTAATCTTATATCTTTAATTTTTAATTTTTATCTATTAAATAATATTATTTTTCTCAATCAATGTATGTCTTAGTAAGTTTTAATCTCTTATACAATAATTATTGAATTTTAATTTTATTATCATAAAAGTTTTTAATAAAAGCAAAAATTTAAAAACTCAATATATAAATGAAATGAAGTATATGAATTTAATAAAATAAGCACAAAATTTAAAAATATTACAATGCGTTATCCTTGCATTTTCGGTTTTATAACGTGTCAGGTGAAATAGGCTCAATTTAAAACATTAATAAAATATGTAGAAAATGATATGGGTTGGGTATTGTATTTGAAAAGGATTTAATTTGATATTTAATTGATAAAGTATTTAAAATTAAAAATTTGATGTTTTAAAATAAATAAATTTTTTTGATCAACAAAATAAATAAATAAATAAATATGTTTTGACATTTGATATTGTTGCTTCGAGTTGGCATCTTAAAAAGAGCAGATTGAATTTTTCTAAACTTGAAGCTGTTGCTTTAATTAGAGTGAAATAAATTTAACTAAAAAAAAATACTCACTCACAAATAATAAAAAAAATATAAAAAAGATGAGAAAAAAAGAATATAAACATTTATAGAAATTTGATAAATAATCATTGTCTACGTCTTTTTCTTAAATTGCCCTCTTGACTCTTTATTTAGTGTAGGAGGCGAATGAAAGAAAATTAAATTAAAAAAATGAAAGAAATTAGATTTCTTTTCTAATATTTGAAGGAGTATTTATTCTAAGGATTAAAAATAAAGAAATATTAGATATTTTTATCCTTAGAATGTGCATTTTTATTTCAATAGTATGAAGGGCATAAAAAAAATTCATAAAATCATAACTTTAACTTTATCATTTTCCTTTATTTCCTCGTATTTTAGAAAGAAATTTAAGTGAAAAATAAGGCTTTTATTTTCATTTGTTTCTTTTATTTTCTTTACTCATTTAAACATCAAAATAAAGGGAATTAAAAAATTTCTTTTTCTTTTCTCAATTTTTATATACCAAACAAAGCTGAGACTTTCACTATAATTGCCCCTTTAATGAGTTCAAGGCAAATTTTCCACACACTTATTTTCAAGTTTAAGAGTAAAAATTCACCGTAATACTTTTTCGAGCTCAATATTACCTATTTATCCTTACAAAAATTTACCCCTTCCAAGCATTCATGTCTCTTAGTAAACAAGATTATAATTGAGGCTTAAAAAAAATACATAACTCTCACTTAGTACTTCTAAAGGTTCTGTATGATATTTTTATATAGATTAGGAGTTAAAAAAAAAAAAAATAGCATGTAGACATGTTTTTTGATTTTCTGAGATAAGTTGAAAAATTAGACGTTATAGGTTGGATGAATCATTCACTTTTTTGAATAGTTGTTCGACATCAGCTTTGATTCAGTTTTAATACTATTCTTTTTGCTGACCGTTACTTAAATTTTACATACACTCATAAATTTGACTAAAAAATAAAATTCTAACATACAAAAACACTTAAATAAGAAATTATAACTTCTTAAAATTTTATTATCATTTAAAAGTATTCAAATTATAATTTAGACATTCAACTTTGGGATAATTAGAGACAATCATTGAGGCCGTACATTCTGATTTTATTTATGTGTAAATAATACACTAATGCAATTTAATCTTAGCTATATTTAAATAGCATCGAGATTGTAATAAAGGATTTACATTACGATAGATAGATATCTAAGTGAAAACAATGGTTTTTCTTGTTGTAGCTTTAACAAAAATACAAAGAAGAAAAGAAAAAAAAAAATCTATTTCTACTATTTAGCGTGGAATTCTTGAATGATTCATATATATATATATATATATTAACAATGCCTAATATCGTCTATTTTTTTCACAATCAATTGTTTTTATTATATATAGTCATTTGCTTAAAAAAATAAATTATATTTAATTTATTAAGCATTTAAATAAAAATAAAAATTTTAATCAAATTTTATTTTATATAAATCTACTTTACTAAAAATAATTTTTTAAGAGATAATTAGTATTTCTCTCTCAACAAATTATAAGAAAATATTACATAAATGATAAAAAAAATTCAAATTGACATTTTAAAATTGAATAACAAATGACTTGATCCTACTCAAAATATCAATTTTAAGAGTAAACTCAAGTCAAATATCTTTTTAATATACACGACTCGATGGAGTGGCCTAAATCTGCTCGAAACCTTTGTGATTCAAATCTGACTCGAAAATATATCGACCCGCTTGTCATCTTTACTGTAGTCTATCTTTCCCAAGGTCAATGTTTATAATTCCAACATTCTGTTATAGGAAGAGGCTAAAGAACAAATTGCAACAGGACTCTTTAGAGCCTTTGCTCAAGAAAAAAAGAAAGAAAGAAAAAGGCTTGGTTAACAATGCATGGATACTCGATAGCCAATCTATTACTTATCCATGGCGGTGAGAAAAGAGAACCTGGAGATAAAAGGGATGCAATAATATGGGTCGTCATATCAATTATCAAGTAATTCAGTGTCACTCCATAGCATTTTTATAATTACAACTAGTTAAAACTCATCATAGTTATGCATGTATCTACTTCATTGCCAAATTCCAATTTCCACTCATCTTTTTAATTCTCTCTTTCTTTCTTTTTTTAAAAAAAAAATTATAATAAGTATATTAAATTTCTTTTTATTCATTTCAAAGCATTCTCTTAGTAAGATTAAGAGTTTGAATCTTTAAAATCACAATTACTAGAAGAGTTCTATCGCAAGTTACTCTCTGACTTGAGCAAAATTAGTTTTACACTTAAAAGAATGTGGAAATACCCGACTCAAATGGCAGAAAAAAAAGAAAAAGAAAAATCATTCAGACAATTCTAAAGACATATATAAAAACTGAAAGAAATAAATTTTCTTAACTACTTAAACTAACCCTTGAGATCAAATTTTCTCTCTTAAATATTAATGCATATCTCTAATTTATTTTTGCTAGAGACCTTTTTTTTTAAAAAAAAAAAAAAGTAATCATCAATCATCATGCAGTGCTTATGGTGAAAATTACATCCACTAAAATCCCATAAAAGTAATCCTAAACAAATGTATTTTCTTGGATTGTTCTGATGAGAAAAACTGTGCGCTTAATTTATTATTCAGTAAAATAAGATGTTTAGGTAGATATCTTTCGAGCCGTATAAAAAGTAGATAAAAGGTAATGATGGAATTAGAAGAACGTTAGGAGATTACAATTAAGTTTTGTAATGAGTATCTGTAAATCATGATTCTTAGAGGAGATAAACAATTAATGGACGGACCTACTAATTCCCCCCCTTTTTTTTTTTTTTTTTTGTTTTTTTTGTTTTATGTTTCTGGGTAATAAGAGCTATATTTTAAACTTGTCAACAAACGCCCCAAGTTTTGATACCATACTAGTTGTCAATGGCACTGTGATCACAAATTTCATTACAATTTCAATAATAAATTTATATTATATTAAAATTTTATATATTAATTAATTATGAACAATTTTTCTATTTAAAAAGAAATATTTTTCTAATATAAGATTCATATTAT
Source organism: Omphalea diandra (assembly GCA_949677035.1). Classification (NCBI taxonomy): domain Eukaryota; kingdom Viridiplantae; phylum Streptophyta; class Magnoliopsida; order Malpighiales; family Euphorbiaceae; genus Omphalea; species Omphalea diandra. The sequence goes on from CATIWR010174774.1 coordinate 44,148, forward strand.
ATAAAAAAAATTTCTTTTTTAGTTGATTTTTAAAAATAATATAATAATTTTAAAAATTAATAAAATAAAATAATTTTAATGTATATATTGATTACACTAAGGTTTTGTTGTACAATTCTTTCATTTATTGAAAATTTTCATTTCTTTCTAAAAAAATTATTGTATGGTGCAATAAGATCAAATTATGATGCATAAATGCCCAAATTACAAGAACAATGGATATTCATTGGGGAAAGGATAAAAAAAAAATTAATTGTCTATGAGAATTAAAATCTGATAGCAATAGAAGTTGGCAAGGCCAAACTAATAGAAAAGAAATGAGAGAGAAGTAGAAACAAAACATCAATAGAATTAACGCCTCGATCACATAGCAATTAGCATCATTCACTGCCAGACTTGAGCAAGAATCATCATTGAATCAAAGGAAGTTTTTATATTAATGGCTGCCCACATAGAAGGCACCATGATGAACAGAGCAGCCCAATCCCACACCAAAACAGTTGTAACAGACCACCCAAGCCTGCACTCTAATGCTCACAAAAGATTATGCAGCCCCTCTAATCATCAGGATTAACCCCACTTCCCACTACTAGATATAGTTTCAGGCTTTACAGCATCTTTCCATATATATATATATATATATTAAACAGTACTATTTGTATAATAAAGAATATTATAGTTAATATTTAAATATAAAGAGTAGAAAATTTTGTTTAAATTCAATCATTTTTTATATTTTAATTTTATTTTCATCAGTATTAATTTTATTTTTTTCTTTTTAATTCTTGCTAATAGAAGAAAAAGATTTAAAAACATCAATTAATAAAGCATGCAAAGAATAAAAAGCATATTAAACTCCTATTTTATGACATGAATCTTTATAATAAAGAGTTTAACATATATAGAGAGTCTCTTGAAAATGATCTTAGTTGTGATTTGGATTTTCCTTTTTCTAAAAAAAATAAAATAGAAAAAAAAGTGATCTTAATCAAATTTTATAATAGAAAAAATCATGAAATCACCATTATTAGATTATAGTAGAATTTTAATTTAATCTTTGTCATGATGGATAAATTGAATTGAATAATTACTTTCATATTAAATAAAAATAGAAGTATAGTATCGCAGTAAAAATGATTAATAATTGTTAGGAGACTCAGATTAAATTATGAATCACTACCATGTAATTTCTCATTTTGTTATTATTAATATTGATATGGTAATCTCTGAGTAGATGATGGATGGTCACAAAGGAAAAGAGGGGTTTCTTTTTACCTCATAAATAGCAAGAAAATGAAGAATTACTAGAAAAAACAGCCAATATAACATGAGAGAAGGGCCACAATCCAAATCAAGACGTGTAAATGGAACATGATAAAAAGAAGGCTAATCATAGGGTAGCATTGAAAGTGTGAAGATTCTTGTAGGAAGAAAGTCCTGTCCTTGTATTAATCATTATACCTCCTCCTCCTCCTTCCCTTCAACAAAGAACATGAGTGGAGCAAACGATAAATCCATACCATACGAGTAAATAAAGTTTTCCTTTATTTCTAGTTGGTGAGCAGTCAGCCTTGCCGACAGGATCCCCTGTGTCTCTCCCACCAAATGGACTAGCAAAAGACAAAAAACCAGAGGTAAAATTTCCATTCCATTCAACCTGTTACTCTGTTTGTACAAATGGAGAAAGTAGCTTTCACATTTTTAGTGTTTCTTCTTTTCACGGCCATGGATTTGAAGGGTAAATCTAAAACCCATATGAGAGAGGTGGTCCTAAAGTTCACTATGTTTTTTCTATTGTTGTATCTGATCAGAGGAAATTATGACATACTTTTGACGTCTAGTGAAATTTCCATCTAAAGGTGTGAAAAAAGAAGAGAGAGCATTCTAAAACTAGTGCATTGTATTGCCCCTACAAGAAAATTGATACGACGACTAACCAAAGCCTCCATAATCCATTCTAGCCAGTACTCGGTATTTCTCATCCCTATCTGTTTCTCACTTGTATATGAAATGATCATGCACAGCATGGATCATGGTCTTGAAAGATTTACCTGCCAGTGACAGCATTTCTGGAACTCCACTAACAAATACATGCAAAGCGTAATCCCGTCTAGGTCACAGTCTTCCATACCAGACTAGTAGATAACCTGTATAAATCATTTGGCCAACATAAACATAGATGTCATATGATTTGATCTTTGTATCAGCAAATTGATCCAGATACGGTAGACAGCAGACGAAAAGGCCTGAGGTATGCAAATGCATACAGTATTACCTACTTGCTGAGTTGTAGTCAACAATATTTGCTGAAATGGAGTACCTAGAGAATCAGTCCAAGTTAGTTGCAATATCCATTTCGGCCATCCTGTGCCTTGCCATGCCGACAGCCCTCCTTGCTTCTCCTTTGCTCAAGACTTTTTCAGCAATCATGCTGACCCTTACTGATAGCCCTACATAACTAAAAAATTTCAACCCTGACATCAAAAGTTTGGAAAAAGATCCAGCCTGAAAGTAAGAGTGTCACGAGAAATGGAATGTTTAAAAGACAAGTTACCAAAGATTATGAAAAAATAAGCTAAAGAAAATAATAATAATAATAATAAACTAATAGATAAAAAAAGAGGCCAGAGGGAGCGAGAAGCGATGGAAAAGGAGGTCCATTGGTCCTCACTTTTCTTTGACTATGACAACCAAAGCAATGAGATGGACATCCACTTCTCGTTGTGGGGTTCTCATTTTCATAAACTGACAATCCAGGCGATACAGCAACGTTACATGAGAGAGTAGTGCTGCTTTGGGAACAAAGATTCGCTCTTGAGTTCTTCCAAGGTTGACCCAGGAGGTTGTCTGAGTGCCCAAGGTTACTCACCATCCACCCAATTATCCAACCGCCTCAAACAAAACCTACCCTGCAGAAATATTATTCTTGTAAGAATTTCAACCAACATTTTTTTTTTCATTTTTAAAAAATTTGCTTTTCAAGGATACTTCAAAATTTTACGATCCATTGAAGACATAATAGTAGCGACTCTAGTCTTAGTTTTAATCACAGAGCAGGAAAGTGTGCAACTTGAGATATTTCAGCTCATTCGACAGTTTTGAATGTATTTTCAGTATGTGTTAAAAGAAAGAAAAATACTACGGTTCAAAACAGGAAAAAGGTCAGGCTGAATTGCAAAAAAGTCAAAAGTCTCTGATTTATTACATATAAGCACCCCCCCACGTAGTTTCTCAAAAAAAAAAAAAAAGCACCCCGCCACGTACACTAGTCCGTTGTGATCACATCTAATATAGCATCCCCCACCGATATTAATCCGGTGTGAAACTTGAATAATATTTAGAGATCTTCTCTTCTTAATCAGGACTTCACCGCTCATCAAGTGCATATACCTTCTGCTCATCATCTTGTGTTTGATAAGTACTTAGCACAACGGTCTAAGTAACATAGCGTTGGTTGCACCATAGAATAGCCTGCTTGTCCGCAACGAAAAAAGAAAAGCATACTAAAGTTATATGACAGGCAGTCCAGCAAAAAGTGGTCAGATCTATTGTCTTCAATCATCTCGTTTACAATATGTAAAGAAAAGGAATGAAATTGATCAGCAAAAACCTCTCATGGTTTTTATCACTTTTGTTAAGGAATTTAATTGTAAGTTAGATTAAAATCGATATTAAGAGGAGCAATAATGTAGCCCAAAAGCTGCAAAATTAGGGAAATACCACACTGGTATGTGACTAAATTCAACAGATGGGTTACCACATCATGGAAAAATCAGATAGTTGCAGTAGCGTTTGGACAACTGGCATTGAAGCTTTCTTTCAGCACACAACAGTTCAGAGGGAACGGTATCATGTTCACACTATAATCGTTGGCTTTTAAAGTAGTCTCACATATTTTGCCTCATCACTTTTCTTAATACTTTCCTCATTGCTTTGATGCTGTTTCTCTTCGTTTGCAATTTTCTAGCAAACAGTTCTTTTTTTTTTTTTTTTCTATTAACAAACATACAAAAGTATATTCAAGTAATCAGTGTCTTAACACTTCAGATCACTGATATAATGCATAATGGCATCAGCCACAAAGCATAACTGCCATATAAATATTCACATTACTGAAAATGAAATATAGAACATTTATGATGATGAGAAAAATCAGCTGACATCATCTTTAAACACAGTCATCCATGAAAAAGGGTACTCCTAATTGAGGCGTTTGTGCTACACTTCACATTGGACAACATAAATTATCTTACAGTTATATTTGTTTAGATGACACCATTCCATTGACAATTCTGTTAGATAGCTTTAAGGAAACGGTTAAGGTACTTATTAGTTATTGGACAAAAGATAGTAGAGAAACTGAAATGGTACTTGTGAATTCAAAATACATAAGCAACTGCAATTTTGCACAGCCAAACATCTATATTATCCCAAGCCACTGCTCTCTCACCCTAGCAGATGAAATACAAGTAGCAAATGAAGTAATGTATTGTAGAAAAGAATCGATTTATATTTACAGTCACTGGGAAAAATACATACAACTCATAAAAAGGGGTTCCGTATGGACAAGGGCTTCCATAAAAAAAGTAAGTAAAACAGAAAAAGAAAGGAAGGAAATTGATTCAAGCCAAAGACTTGGAATGAAGCAAAAACCAGTTTGTACTGGTCTGTACTCATAATTTTTCAAATGCGGAAGCTTACTAAAGCAAAGTTTTAAACATAGTATCCAATATTATAGCAAAATAATCATTCGGGATCCACATTAATTGTGAAAAGTGTGTGTCGATTATGTAGATTAGCATGCAAATTATTATGAAAAAGTGTCCTCCTAAACCGTATGTGTTTGTGTTTTATTAAGATATATATATGTATATATAAGCAAGTGAAGTGTAGTATTTTCCATTCAAGTGTGGGTATGGATGCTATGAAGATTAGCACACCTTAGTTTCGGGCACGAGTGTGTCATGTTCCTAACTCTAAGTCATGTGTGTTTGCATTATATTGATTAAAAAAAATACTATGGAAGTGTGTCTGTCCTAATCTATGTGCATTGGTGTTATATTAATCAAAAACAATTATTGTCGCAAAATCGCATTCACAGGCTACTTTTGCATTCATAAGTAAGGAAAAACTGAAAACGTTTCAACTTTCAACTTTTTATAAATAAAACAAATCCAAATCCAAAATCATGCCTGTATAGAGATAAATGATTCATTCAAATCATGCAGTGTAGTAATACATAGTTTGATTCCGTCCCAATATATCTTGTCCTCGTCATATCTCTCACATCTTCAACTAAAAGAAAAAATGATAGAGCAAAAGAATATAATAAATCCTAGAAAACAATTTCAAATTTCTAAAGGAGTTGACAAGGAAAACATTACGGTGATGGTGCATCAGAAAAGACCTCGTTGAGCATGTCATCCTCGCAGCCTCCCACACGAAACAGCTCTCCGTCCTCTTCTTCTTCATTTGAGGAATCCCGCCTTTCAAGCTTGGCATGAGCTGCAATGAATATCATCTTTTGAGCCCTTTCAAGGCCCACCCTTGAGTGCTTATGCATACAAAACCATTTCATGGAAGACCAATTGTACTTAAACCCACAAGAGGTTGCATTGAGGAAGATAAGCCTGACAGCTACCTTGCCTAATGTTTTATACTCACTCAGGCAAGTTTCCCACACTAATCTGCTGCCTTGCGGATTTGCAATTTTCATCTTTCCAGTCAAGGGGTCCCTCTGTTTGACCTGAACAGCCTGAGCATAAAGAGGATCTAGCCCTTCTGATCGCCATTTCATAAGTTCCATTAATGCAACATGAGCTTCTTCCCTGGAAACCAATCGGGTTATAAGCTTGTCAACATCCTTCTCCTCCTCATGTGTCAAGCACTTGAATGGAGGAAGGTATTTTCCACTTGTGTCCCTCATCAAGTACAGAGGGTCGAGTATGAATGCAGCAGACCATGCTGGATGGTAATTCTTTTTGAATCTCTTTTCAACTATTTTCTCAACATGGCCATCAACAATGTTGA
>CATIWR010174791.1:0-36351 GCA_949677035.1 Omphalea diandra
TGAAGCTATTAAAAAACTTACCAACTATCAATTCCTGTCAAAAGAATTTCTATCACAATATTTGTTGATAATATAGATATAAATTTTAAATAAATGAATAAATAAAATTCAATGTCATATTTATTTTTTATTTATAAAAGCGTAATTTATATTAATAAAAATCCTCAAAAAAAATTTATTCTTTTAGATTGAAGTTATTAAAAAACTTACCAACTATCAATTCTTGTTAAAAGAATTTCTATCACAATATTAGCTGATAAACTTTGTTTTTTTTTTTCTTTTTGTTGAAAAAGATTTTTTGATATTTTTGAGACTAGTACTAGTACACCTGCATCGTGACAATTCTTTTTTTTTATTCATTTTCTTTTTTTTAACAAATGTATCATTTTATTTTATTTTATCTTTTTTTTAGAGTTTTTACGTTATGTTTATTATTTTATCTCTATTTTTGAGAGTTTTTATCTGTTTTAATAGTTTGAAATTAATTATTTAAATATATATGATGGTATATTATTGAGAGTCATCTTTTAAATCTTTTCTACCATATTATATGAATTTTAATTTTGATCACAATAACTAATAAGAATCTTTATAAATGACAAATATGCAAAGTTATTCACGATGAAAATATAATTATAATATCAAAACTGAAATAATATGTTGTCATTAGTAATATTAATGACTGATTTTATATTTGTATTTTAAATCATGAGAATTTTTTTTATAAATATAATATAACTATTTATGAATACACATATTTTTTTATTATTTAAAAAATATAATTATTTTTAATAAAAAATATAACTATTAACTCTTATTTTAAATTGTAACGCATATATGTGTTTGAGTAATATATCCTCACAATTTACAATAAGAGTTAATATATTTCATTTTATTTCTGTGGGTTTATAATTCAATTAAAGTAGTTAGCCAATAGGTTTGGCATTCAAGAAAGGAAGTGGAATAATTGACACCATATATAAAATTGATTAAAATAGAAATGAAGCAAAAGCACGTTTGGAGGCCATTGTAAAAGAGGAAATACATCCAAATATGGTAGGATTAACATGTTTCACATCTATCCCATCTTATAATGCTTTCAATGATTTAATGTTTTTGTCTTAATAAGGTAAGATATTGAATTCATTTCCAATTATGCTATCAACGGATGAAATTTTCATAAATTAAAAATTATATTATATTTTCTCTAGTTGTCCTCTATAAGGCATTCAATTATATATATAAAATGGAATGTCAATTAAAATTTTAAAAAAATTCAGTTTCCAACGACAATAATTTGAATCAAATAAAAAAAAAAGTTTGAAAATTCAAATGACTGTAAAAAGGTTGGTTAGTGAAAGAGAGCTTTCCTTTGCTTTGCTACTTTATAATTCAATAATGTCAAAACATCCCACCTGCTTGTGATAACACTAGTTGACCCAATTGCAAAATCCACTCAAATAAAATACAAAAATGCATCAAATAAAAAATCTCCTTTTTTTTTTTTTCTTTTAATCCCCATTTTTAATATATGTATATATATATATATATATATATATATATATATATATATATATATATATATTCACCTCTAATATATAATTTGAAAAAAAAAGGCAATCCAATTTAAATTATACAATTGTTCTAATAGAAATCCTCATCCTATCATATGTTGTTAGAAAGCAACATGTCAAACAAGTTGAAAAAAGTGGCCCCAAAAAAGCCGATGATTTTCTCATCAATAATCAACCAAAATGGGAAATATGAAATTTCTTTTTTGTTCTCTTTTCGCTTTCCAATTAAATTATAAGTAATATTTTCAAAAAAAAAAATTAAATGATAAGTAATAAATCCATATTTATATATAAACAAAAGCTAGAGAGGGAGGATGACTAAAAAGATATGTTAAAATCTTTTGTAGATAAAAAAAAAAAAGACTTCAAATTCCTCTTTTTATTTGTCAAAAGTGAAAAACTTCTTTCAATTAAAGTATAATTTAAATAGGATTCAAAATTTTATTTTTTTAAAAATAAAAACTAAAATATAATCAAAGTATAATTTAAATAGGATTCAAACTTTTCTTTTTAAAAAATAAAAACTAAAATATTGAGAAAGTTAGTGAAATTTACAGATAAATATGAATTTCTATTTATTTTTACTTTGCTAATTTTGAATTACAAATTAATATGTTGTCATTATATAATTTTTAGCTACAAGTTATTGACTTCATCAAACTGCATAGGCAACATTCATGGCCATAATATTTTTTTTTATTTATTTTAAAAAATACTTGATTATATGATATAGCTTTTTCTTTTTAATTTTTACCGCAAAACAATTTATTTTATATGTATTTGCTCTCAAGTTGAATCTTTGTACCCTTTAATCTCCTAACGAATTATGAATTTTTTTTTTTGAGAAAAAGATATTAATTGTTACGTACTCATCTTTCTTTTAAAAGTTTTTAATTTTAATTTTTCTGATACATGAAGTTTGATATCTTTCACTATCAATTTTTTTTATTCCAACTCTATCAAGCTGCATAGCTATTTAAGAAATAAAAAATTTATTATTTACACACAGGTGTTTATATACTTAAATTATCTAATCACTCACAATGACTTCATTTATCTTTTCATCGCAATTATCATCTATTTTATATTTTTTATTAATATATTCTAATTATATTGGATATAAATATAAATTGAAATACATATAAGATTTTTCTATTAAAAATAGTGTTATATATATATATATATATATATATATATATATATATATATATGTTAACTATCGATATGATAGAATTTTTTATTGTTCTAATAATTAAAATTTTATCTGTTAAAATTCTCATTGCTAAAATTCCTTAAAAAAGATTTTAGTTAACAAAAAATATATTAATATATTTTCTTGATAATAATATAATGATAAATTTGTAATTGTGATAACCTATAAAATTATGAATAAACTATAATACTGCAATACAAAATTTATTAAAAATTCTTCAAAAATATTTATAGAAATGACAAAATTTAGCATTTTTGAAATTTCTTTCAATTAAATCAATGATAGTTATTTATTACTCAAAGTCTTCGAAATATAAATCTTAATAGTACTGCCAACACTTAGAAAATTGAATTAAAAAAGTCTTGATATACAATAAAAGTTAAGAAATTGATTTGATACAATTTATAAATAAATATTAATTTTATGGGATAAACATATATTACTCGTTATCAATATTACATTTTGTTGGCAAAAAAAATTGATGCTATTGATTAGTTTGTAATTCTCTATTTGTTAATAGTAAAATAATTATATCTATTATTTTAATTAATATATTTAACAAGAACAATTAATAAAAAAATATTATGTATGTATTAATTAGAAATTTAAAATTAAAGAACTAGTCATAATACAACAAAAAGGTGACCAAATTCAAACAAAGCTCACCGCCCAGAAAGGGGGGGTGGGCTGGTGTTCTGTCACCTCAGCCACACCCTAAAAAGTCCGCTTTAAATTGCGTCATCTCATGTGATGGTGTAAGTAATTTATTTCACTGATTAATGAATTATAATTAAAATTTATTGTACTATTAATAAAATTATTTAAATACATTTATTGATTTTGATTAAAAATAATAATTATATTTAAATACCTTAATTAAAAATAAAATTATTTTTAAATAATTCAAATTAGAATTAAAATTAAATGACCAATCTCTGTATCTGCTTTCTTTCTTTCTTCGTCATCTTTGTGTGCAAAGCAAACAGAAAAGCTTTTTTTTTTTTCATCAATCTGTTATAAAAATAAAAAAGGTTGTATTCTTAGCTTTGTACCCACTCCTCCGCCTCCAAAATCAGCTCCTCCACATTTCTCTCTTCCTACAATATCCAACAAACACCAGAAAAACAACAGACATTAGGCTACTCCTCTCTGTCTATCTGATCGCTAATTACACCTTAACAACAGAAAACAACCCAACCCAACCCATCATATTAAACCATCATAACTATCATCTTCACCTCTTCCACCGCCAATTCTTCACCTTTTCGCCGGGGATAATCGTCTGATAATTTCCAGCATCCTTTTTCAGCGGTCAGGATATTCAAAGTTTCTATCTTTCTTTCTTTGCATTAAAATTCTGAAAAGCTTTTGATTTTTTTTTATCATTTCTAACCCTTGATTATAGGGTCAAGATTGTATGAATCTTGATCTATATATATATTCTTATAACCCTAAGAAGAAGTCATTTTCTTTGTTTGTGTTCATATCGTGATCTGGCTTGATGGCGGAATTCAAAGATGCCATGGAATTCGCGGGCGAATCCAAAGCCAGCACGTTTTCTTCCTCCTTCTTCAACCGTTCTCTAACCATTCACGCTTCAAAATCATCCTCCAAAGAATTCGATCGGTCCCCTTCAAGATTCTACAATTCTTTCGAGTCCATGAAAGGGAAGGTTAAGAAGCTTTGCAACATCTTCGAGTCCTCCAAAACCCCCAAATCAATTCTAAATGTATCGCAATCCCAATCCCAATTGTTAACGCAACCTAGTAAGCTTAAGTCTGTGAAATCAATGGGACCTGAATATAATAGGTACCCTTTGGCTTTCAGTAGTGGAATTCGATTGCCTGGCCCTGAGGATAGAATTGTGGTGTATTTCACTAGTTTGCGCGGGATTCGAAGGACGTATGAGGATTGTTATGCGGTTAGGATGATACTAAAAGGGTTTAGGGTGTGGGTTGATGAGAGGGATATCTCCATGGATTTAGCTTATAAGAAGGAGTTGCAAAGTGTGATGGGAGAGAAGATTATGAGCTTGCCGCAGGTGTTTATAAGGGGGAACCATGTGGGTGGTGCTGAAGTAATTAAGCTAATGTTTGAGACTGGTGAATTGGCTAAGGTTCTCGATGGGTTTCCAAGAAGACAGCCTGGTTATGTTTGTGGTGCGTGTGGGGACGTGAGGTTCGTGCCTTGTGGAAATTGTAGTGGCAGTAGGAAGTTGTTTGATGAAGATGAAGGGGTGCTCAAGAGGTGCTTGGAATGCAATGAGAATGGGTTGATTCGGTGCCCAGACTGTTGTTCATGATTTCTATTCTGCTCACACATGATTTAATTGGTGCGTGTGTTTAGATGTTTTGCTGATGTACGTATAAATGTGGATAACGGATTAGGGGTTGAATTCAAAGATCCTCTTTGAATTCATGGGCTTTTTTTTTTTTTTCCCCTTTCTCATTTTCTTATTTTATGATCATCGGTTAGGGAATCGATGTTCATTGTTCTGTGAAGAGTGTCATGAGAAATAATACTCTGTGGTATCAAAACACCAAATTTGGGTTGCGTATTTTGCAAGTACTTAATACAAGGGAGAGAGTTTCTCCTTTATGGCAATGTACATATTTAGTGCAAATGTAATGCAAAAAAGAAAAAAAAAAGAAAGAAAAGGATTATAATGAGAATGGATGTGCTTATTTCCTTATTTATTCCTCTGCTATTTCTTGAGACTGTTGATTGTTTTGGTTTATCTCTGTGTTCATATTGTTCAGCATTGGCATGGATGTTTTGCTAATGACTATGGATTAAACTTAAATTTGATATGTGGTTTCATTTTGAATGCTTGCAACACTGTAAATTGTGCAATACTGGATCTTTCTGATGGTAAAATCGGTTGTTTTTGTATCCAATAATGGATTTATGCAGTGCCATGTTGCACTGGGTATATTTGATTGCTTTAAATGCACCATAACCCTTGTTCATCTCAGTACAGCTTCAGTTTGTTTGTTGTCTTTGTACTCTTTTATTCTGTTTATTTTTTTAATTTGTTGGAATTCATGTTCCCTTCTAGACCATGACGAAGGAAGGCACTCTCAGATTTGGTTTTGTGTGTTAACCATTCATTTGCTCTTATGGTTATAGTTTGCAATACGTAAATTTTACCAGTGACAGGTACAATTATGGCTATACTGTAGTCAATACCGTTTTCAGGTATTTTTTTTAATGAGTTGTGGATTCCTAAAGTTTTAATCCTCATGATATCATAGTGAAGCTGGAAATGAAGGATTGGTTTGTGAGATCAGAATAAGAAAGTTTTGCTACATTTCTGGTTGGAATTTAGACTTTTAGAGTTTTAAGAGTTAGTTATGAAATAATTCAACTGTGGATAGCTTATTTTTAGGTCTTTACCTCGGAATTTCCCCACCAGTTGCTCTTTCTTTTTTTAAATAAATAAATCTCAACATGTAAGATTATAAGTTCTTATAGAACTTTTTGCCTCTCTTTCCATTATTCAGAATGCACCAGATTTTCCTTTTGCTGTTTCCTTACTGAACGATTCATCTCTTTGAGGCCATCCTGGACAGCTTTGGCCTGTTGTTGATTTTCTTTTCCATTGTAGCACTTCTCGTTACTACATTTTGCTTAAAATGTCACCAGTTGAATGATGAAATGAATTAGTGAATGTGGATGTTACATTTCTAAGTGCTATGGGATTTCATTTATGAATGGAGTGTGGATAGTTGTCTTTGATTCAAAGTTATTGGATATGAGCAATGCCTACAGGTTAACTTCTCCAAGATTTTTCTTTTTTTCTTTTCTCCCTGGAGGAAATTGCAAGTTCCTGTATTTAGGATGCTTTACCATAAACATTTTCTTGGTTTGGATGGCGACATCCTTTCCTGATCTCTTTCTGGTTGCCGTATACCTATCTAATCTTCCTTGTTGATTTGTATGTGAGATGCATTTTGACAGTATTGTGCTGATGAGGCGATTGATTACCTTATCCTGAATTGTTTCTGTTCCATTTTGAATTTAAAGGTGACCTGTGTCCCTCTCTTTTTGTGAGCAAGATTTTCCTAAATTTTTGTTGTTATTGGGTCATTCATTGCTTTTTTAATGAATGGTAATTATGTTTAGAAAGACAACCCAGATGATGAGTTGGTGCTTTCCATGTAATTTCAGGATGCCTACAACAAATTGCCAAATAAACTGAATAGTGTCTGTGTCCATAAGTGTTGGAGAATCATATCAACAGAGCAAAGAACTTGATATCATTCCAAAAACTAGTATGTTAAATGAAAATAAACTAAAAATATTTGGTGTGAGAAAATGATTATAGTAATAGCTACATCTATTGTGAGTAATAACCATTTGTTTTTAGCTTCAGTTTATCAGTTCATATGGCTAATTCATATTCTATGAATTGGTGATAATAAAAGGAAGGGCGCATATTTCTAAGTTTTATGTGATTTAGCACTTAAAATAAAACAACCAAAAAACAATTAACAAGCAGTGGGCTCAAAATCTAAATCCATCAACGAAGACAAAACTCTTTGTTGGGCTTATTACTAAACTAAGCCCTAGCCCAGTCTATCACTTCTGTGATTAATTATTTTCTTGGGTAAATTATATCATGGATCACCTCTACGTGCTTCTATTTTTGTTCCATTTTGAGCTTTCTTTCTTTTTTTTTTCTTCTTTTTTTTTTTTATTATAAATGAGATTTTTATGTGTTTTTAGATATTATAATTGTATATTTTATATATAATTATATCAATACAATATATAATTATATTAATATATAATTATATTATATTATTTAATTATATAATTTATATTATTAATTACATATATATTTTATATTATAAATTTTATAAATTAATTATATTATATTAATTTATTAAAGATTATATTATATTAATTTATATTAATAAATTTAAAGTTTATTACGTGTAAATAAGTTTTAATGAATATATAAATAAATATTGATAAATTTATAGATAAATACTAATAATCCTATAGTTTATTTGTAACTTGTAGAAAACTGATTCATTTTGTAATGAACTTGTAAGTAAATATTAATAAACATAGAGTTTATTATCTGTAGGTAAAGTTTAATAAATTTATAAATAAATACTAATAAATCTATAAGTAAATCTTAATGACTTTAGAGTTCATTTGTAACATGTAGAAAATACGTTCATTTATAATGAATATGCAGATAAATTTTAATGAATATGTGGACAATTGTAATGAAAACGTGTAAATAAGTTATAATGAACATGTAAAGAATAATAATAAACTTATGGGCAAATTCTAATGTATATGTAATATTTAACTAATGAACATACATTTTGATAATATATAATTAGATATTATGATATTGTCAATATTTTTTATAATATTAAAATTGATAAAACACTATAGAATTAATATACTAAATATAAAATATATTATAATTAATCATAAATTATTATATTATTTTATTTTTAATTGAAAATTTTAATATAATTATATTTTATTATTATTATTATTATTATTATTATTATTATTATTATTATTATTATTATTATTATTATATATTTTTTATTTTATACTCTGATATTATATATAACTTAAAATAAATATTTGTTAGATTAAATGAATTATATGTATCTAAATTAATTTTTGTGGAATAAAATTTCATTTATTAGAAAAAATATTTTCAGTGATTATACTGATCAAGCAATATAATTTATTGTCATAAAATTTCACGGAAATGATTTTTTCATCTTCGTGCAATTAAAGAGTAGAAGCAACGTGATGAACCTAAATTTGCTTAGAAAAAAAAAAATGAATGACCATTTCTAATTTAAGATTGCATTTTTTATTTTATTTATTTATTTATTTATTTATTTTTGAGGAAGTTTGATGGACCCTGATCTACGTATAATAGTCCATTTTCTTTGGCACGTTGTCGTTGACGACAACTTCGGTGTCTGCTGCTTAATAAAAAAACGACACTGCTCCTGTGCGCTTATCGTTCATTTCCACTATTCCGTCAGGAAAGTGACATGTAGTCGTCATCCATAGTGCTAATATCATTGGCTTTCACTTTTCCCTGTTGGAGCCTAAAACCCAAACGCATGAGCAGCAACTATGCTTGTATATGTAAATATTGCTATCTAATTCGCCGGTGTCGAGGTTGGTCATCATAATCCCGTGCAGTTTCTTTAGATTTTTGTTACTAATATGTGTTATTTGAGGTGCTTATCCTTTCTCGGTATTATTTGGTTTTTTGAAATTTTATCTTTGCAGCTTTAATTTTTATGTTAGTTGTGAGGATATATGCGTTCATTGATTGATTGGATTGTGTCATGTGTTAACAAGTGTATTGCTTTATTGATTATATTATTTAATATGAATTAATTAGCATATGTTTGGGTTTGTGTTATATCTATGAATATGGAGGGGGAAAAGGTGGTTCTCTAGTTGCTTTAGCTGCAGAATTTTGTGAACTTTACAGGGAATGATACAAAGCAAAACATAGCCATGTTATTATGTAAATTTCAGCTTCATTCTTTGTTTACTTTCAGTCTCTTATCCATCATCTCTTGCAAACACTTGGATATATAGATGATATGGAATAATGGAAATATGCGTTTTTGCAGATAGATAGTGTATGCAACTGTACTGTGCTTGTTTTTCATGTGGAAGAGTCGTTGGTTAATAACTTGGATGAAACAATATTAACATTCCTAAGTAATATCTAATTGTGACTTTTGTTTCCCATTTGCCCTGTTAAACTATGATAGATTGAGTGATTCTGCACAGAATGGATTCAGATTTCGCTGAAGGGATTCATTTGAGATTGAAAAAGAAAATTTCAGATTAATTATATGATTTTTTTTTTTTTTGGGTGATAACCTGGTTATTGAGTATCTTGCCTTTTACATACTTAGATATTTATGTGTTAGAAATGTGCACAACATTTCTTTGTAGATCCCTTACGTAAATAGGAAGTCTCTTTTACTGTGGATTTGAAAGTAAATGAAAAAGGATAATGTTAATGTGAGGAATGTTCATGTACCTTATGGTGTCTCAGTGTTTGGTTTTTCCAATTATAGGATCACGATTGAATGCGGAAATTCTTTATAGATTGAATATTTCTAGAGCAAATGACTGCATGTGAAATTGTTCTAAGAACAAACAATCGATTTGTTAACATTGTTGGACTGCTCAATAAAGATATCAAACTCAAACAATGGGCAACAGATTGTAACTTTTCTAATTTTTGTCTCATTCCATTTTGCTTCTGTTTTCTGCAGCTTCAGTTTAGTTACTTTTGGAAGGCAAATTCAGGGAACGCTCATTTCATGTGAATGTGATTGAATTCATTTGCTGGGAATTTCTATAGCAGAAGTTACTCTTTTCTGGTTTATTTTCTAGCCTGTGCAAGCATTTTATATCTGGATTAGTCACTGAAGATTGAAAGTAGCCAAACTTGCAAACAGCTTCTCATCTTCATTCAATTGTTTACATTAGTAGCGGGTATAGGACCCCTCTCTGTGTTTGTTTTAGATTCATCTCTTTTGTTGCACTACTCACTTTCACTTGTGGCCTTCTTTTTTCTTTCTTGAACAATAAAAGGATACAAAATCATATCAATTGAAACTTTAAACTTTAAACACATTGCAGAAGAAACTATGCCAAGGCGAATGGGTGGACGTAGATTAGAACCCTGAATTCCAGTCAACTTAGTTTCACTATAGGATCTCCTGCTCATAAGGTTTTATCATGTGAGCGACAAACCAAATTGTTTCTGACACCTAACCCTGATGTTGGTCACCCATCTGTGTCTGTGTTAGGAGAAGAAACAAACAATAACCATGCACCTAGTTCTGAAGCTGAGGCATTTTTGAGCAAGTGGTCACCTCCTGGGTACCTTTGGAGGGGATTATCGGTTCTTGTGTTGGCAGGACAGGTAATTGTCAGGATTTTAAAGGGTAAAGTTCACTGGAAAAATACTCTTCAACAGCTGGAGAGAGTTGGACCTAGATCAGTTGGGGTCTGTCTCTTAACCTCTGCATTTGTGGGCATGGCTTTTACCATACAATTTGTTAGGGAGTTTACTAGACTGGGGTCGCAAAGATCTGTCGGTGGTGTATTAGCACTAGCCTTTTCCAGGGAATTGAGTCCTGTGGTCACATCCATTGTTGTTGCTGGGCGGATTGGGAGTGCCTTTGCAGCAGAGTTGGGAACAATGCAGGTTTCTGAGCAAACAGACACATTGAGAGTTCTTGGCACAAATCCTGTTGATTATTTGGTGACTCCTAGAGTGATTGCTTCCTCCCTTGCTCTCCCATTTTTGACTTTGATGTGTTTTACTGTGGGGTCGGCATCCAGTGCTTTGCTAGCTGATGGGGTCTTTGGAGCAAGCATCAACATTATATTGGATTCAGCTCGTAGAATACTTCGAACATGGGATCTAGTCAGTGCAATGATTAAGTCACAGGTTTTTGGTGCAATCATATCAATTGTGAGTTGTACTTGGGGAGTTACTACTTCAGGAGGTGCCAAAGGTGTTGGCGAGTCGACAACTTCAGCTGTGGTTATCTCGCTTGTTTGTATCTTTATTGCTGATTCTGTACTGTCATATTGCTTCTTCCGGGGTGTTGGTGATTCTGTGAAGAATGCTATGTGATCAATTGGTGCCTCAGTGTTAGTCATAATTTTTCAAAATAGTTTTTCATCATTTTTGGTCCTAGTGCCTACGTAGGTAACTTATGGTTAACCAACCCATAGTTTTAAAAGGAAACAAACGAAAAGAAAAGATTAATGGTCTTAGTTTTTATGAAAATATTTGCAGGCTTTGTAAATAATTTGAACATTCAATAGTTGTTTTGTTATCTCATTATTTCATAAGAAGTAAGAGTTTGGACTTAAATATTCCTTGAATGCCCTTTTTAGTATCTATAATGAATCATGGGGATTTGTTTATATAATAAATAAATGATTTTTATATTTAATATTTAAATTCGGGTTTTAAATAAAATTTGAAAATAATATTGAATATTTGAATAATTTTCGAGGAGTGCTTAGTTTTAGGAAATTAGCTCTTGTCTTGGTTTGGTTGGTGACATCCTCTACTATCTCTCTTTGGTTGCCTTGTACCTATCTAAACTTCTATGTTCATTTATATGGTTTTGACAATTTGAGGTTGCTGGAGCTGTTGATTAACTTATCTTTAATTGTTTCTGTTCCATTATGATTGTAAAGGTTGCCTGGCTTGTGCCTCTTCTTCCTAAAGGGAAAGGGGGTTTTATGGTCCAGCTCAAATTTTTATTGTTGGGTCATTCATTGCTTTTATTGAATGGTAATTAATTTTAGAAAGACAACCCTGATAATGAGTTGGTGCTTGCAAATCAATTGAACTGTCCCTCTAATTTCATAATGCCTATTAACAACTTGCCAAATAAACTGAATAGTGTCTTTGTCCATAATTAAGTGTTGGGAAATTATATCATCTGAGCAAAGAAGATAATAGCTACACCAACCACACACATGGATACAAAGACATGGTAATGGGAATTTCTCATTAACATTAGAGATAAAGATTGCTTCTACACTGTTGAAACATTTGTCTTCACATCTCTCCAGCATGAAAACAAGAAATGTATCCCCATATGTCTCCAGGATGTAAAGCTGGAATCCAAGTTACATTTCTATTCTGAAATTGTTAACATTAGAGATAAAGATTGCTTCTACATTGTTGAAACATTTGTGTTCACAACCCTCCAGCATGAAAACAAGAAATGTATCCCCATATGTCTCCAGGATGGAAAGTTGGAAACCAAGGAATACTTTGGTAATTGTGAAATTGGATATTTGATTTTTCAAATGAACATTATATTTGTTCTCCATTAATGAGTTTCACACTTACTAGGGATTTTTTTTTTATTTAAAGAAATAAACGCTTGCATGTTTTATGGTCATTATCACGAAAGCTGCTTACACTAAACTGAACATTAATTTGTCTATCAACAACAAGGTTCACCACACGTCTGATTACATTGTTATAATAATAGAGTTGCGAGCACTGCCACAAATTTAGTGTATCAGGGCTGCTCAACCTGACTTACATTTTGAATCATTCTTGGTGAAACTATCCACAAAATCACCAATGAAAATCATAAGATTCCCAGTCATGTGTAGTGATAAAAGAATAGCAGTAAGCTACAAACATTTGTTCCTAATATGCATCTTCCTGTTTATGTCAATTATGTGTCCGGCATAAACGATTGCTTGAATCATGCTTTGAATCACAAAAGCACCAATGAAAATCCTAAGATTCCCCGTCATTTAATTCATAGTACGACTGTATAGTAGGATAAAAGAATAGCAGTAAGCTTCAAACATTTGTTCCTATTATGCATCTTCCAGTTTATGTCAATTGTGTGTCTGGCATAAATGATCACTTGAATCATGCTTTGCATAAACCTCCGTGCTACCTACTGAGTAAGAGGAACACATTCAAGCTCAACCTCTAGTATCCCCCTCTCAACATTCTGTAGCCTGAGGCTTATTTCTTGTTTTACCATCCCATCTACTAAGGTGATGATACCATCTTTCACTAAAGTGTTTTCCTTGCTTGCCACCCACTTACCGAGCTGCATTGGCTCGGAGATTGTAGAACTTTCATATGCTTTAGCAGCAGCAACTAGTGGTTGAATGTCAATCTCAGCCTCACCCATGAAGTCATCAGTTGAAAATGTATCTTTATCATAGACAAGCTGCATACAACCAAGAAACTTTAGGCATAAGCATTTGTCAATATAGGCAACAGTTCTTTGCCAATAAAAGGATCAATGACTCTATAACCAATATTGTGGATCATACATTCAATATAGATGCAGAAATCAAGCAGCTAATATGCAATGATGGTACAACAGGCATTTTCATAATTTATGATCTAGTTATATAGTATACAAATTCATCTCACCACTTTCAGAGGAGGAATATGTTCTGGGATTGACAACATCAGACTTTCATTCCAGACAGGATTAAGGTTGTTCTTTATGACACGTGTTCTCACCGACTGACAAGAATTAATAGAAAGCACAAATCAGCAATATACTGCACTGCACTTTCCCTGGCACAAAAGTTTGATCACAACCTAATGAGATCACTATAAGGAGAAGAGGCTAACCTGGTGACCTAATGAAAGGATGACATAAGGGTCGCTAGTTACCACATCCCGCACAGCTAGATTAGTTCCTTTGACGACATTAACCTTGATTAGTCCAACAAATTCAATCATACCTGCCTATAAACAGCATAGTTCAAGCAATCAGATTCAGTAAATGACACTGTAAGCATTTCTTTTGATAGATCATCAAAGGGAAAAAGAATGCAAATTCATTGTCCTTAGTCTTATCCTGACACAAGTATAATTAATGAAATAAGAAATCATTACCATAATTATCATAGAGTTGCTCTTTTTTGTGTTCTTGGACTCAGAATCTTTTCTTCCCCAGCTGTTCCGAAATGCATTCCCAATACGATGTCTCGTTGCTTGCTTGTCGTAGTGTTTTTTCTCTTGAGAAGAATGGGAAGCTGATGCGCTTCTATGGGGTCGATATGCGCAGGTCATTTGTTCACCAGAGCTCAGAAATTGTAGACACTCATATTTCCTCCTGAGTATTAGAGTGTAAAATTCTGATTTAGAATGGTGTATGTTTCTTATGTGAAGGTAGTGTTAGTCCTGTAAAAACCAGTACTACCTAATGAAATCAGATCGCTCCTCTATAGAGGCATCTGGCTTTGGTTTTCTGTAATCATCTGGCATGCAAGCTTCATACTTCTTGTTAGCTGCAGCATTCCCACCCAAATCAATGAAATTAGTCACTTGTTCATCTGTCCATTCATCGAGCTTGACTGATAGAACCTAGCATAAAATTGGACCAAATTAGATTATTAACCTACCAAACTCATACGGTAAAGAGAAAACAGTAAAGAGAGAGAGAGAGAGATCAGAAGCTAAGATAAATCCACCTTAAACTTTTACAAGACACATTATAATTCATTTTAATCAATCAATGAGAAAGATTTCCTAAAGCCTACCACTACAGGCTAAGATTCATCAAAGATTCATGTTGCCAATGGACTAAAAAGTAAACTTAAGAGTACAGTATAAAAAGCTGAGCAAAAAAAGCAATTTACTAGTTTATCCTTCAATTTAATTCTCCATGTGTCACAGTAATATATCGCACTAGCATTTAATCAAACAATCTGTAGTTGCAAACCACACCTTTGATATGTGTACTCCAAGGCTTCTATGAACACCAGAACACTTGATACAAATAAATACTCCGTGACTTAAGGACCTGATACACCAACACAATATCCAACCAACAGTAAGAACAATTTCCCACAAAACTTCAAATGATGAGTTGGTCAAGCAAATAAAAGCTAGATGGAATAGGGAAAAAAACTTCTTGTTCAATCTTAACAACTTACACCCATTTTGGATCTGGTGATCCACAATCTGCACAAATCTTGTTTCCAGATTGACCCATCAGCTTTTCCAGCTTCTTTTGTGGACCTGATCAATTAAGAAAACAAGGTTTGTGAAAATCAGAAGAACATCCTTTAGTCCATAATCTAGCTTAATTTCAACACTGCATGAAAATCCATGTGAATCAAAAACAACCGAAATTCAGAGGTACAATCAGTTCTCGACAAGAAAATCTGAAGATTACCAGAAAATTTGTGTTGTTCTTTCATGCTACAACTGTGTTTTTCCGAAAGAAAGAAATCTTGCAGGCAAGTAGCCGGAGCCGGACCTACAAATGCAATGTGTTCAGTCAAATAATCACAAATCATGGCAGATTTTAGTGTTGCCATTGCATTGAACAGAACATAAGCATTTTCAAAGGCTTATTCAAGTTTACATCCAAGAATACTCTCAGTATATACATCCCGAAGACACAACACTCATTAACTAAGTCATTATCAAAACAAGCTACTTCAAAATAACAACAGAAAGGAATCCATTTCAAGAATGATTCAAATTTCAGAATAAGATCACAAGAACAAGGTAATGGAGCATTGCATCAGGCTAGCATTCATTAAATAAGCAGGATAACAAAATCTCATTTTTTTCATAGCAATGATGGAGGGCAAAAATTATATTTCGAGATACAAAATCATGTTCCCTATACATTTAAAGTTATTAGCAGAATAATTTCATATGATAAGAAGATTACCATCAGATTTCTCAGGTCGCAAAGACATCTCCATCCTTCAAAGAATATCAGAAAACATAAATCATGAATAGCAGCTTGAATATACGGATAACCATATACCACCTCCTCCTCTGCATGAAATGAAAAAGGTATCTATTACGTCAATCAAATCCAATTCAAGAACGATGGAAATTTACCAACTAATCAACTCGCAAACCAAAAGAAGAAGGGAAAAAAAAAAAAAAAGATCATCACATATTCTAACAAAGCATAAAATTCAATCAAAAAGCGCCTTTATCAGCTGCTTCCCTGCATTAGACATATTATGTTAAAAAAAATGAAGGAAATCCAAACAAAATTCATATTGGTATTGCAGCAAAAATCATGTAAAAAAGCAAGAATTCAAAAGGGTTCTTACAAAATTTAAAAAGAGAGCAAACGGCAATGAAGATTGAGATAATTATGGATGGATGAAGAATGGATTATTACTCAAAAAAAAAAGGATAATTATCCAAAATGGAAAACAAAAAAAATAAAAGTTTTCTTTTAAGGAAAAAACAAAGAGAATGAGTGGAATGAGATATCTATGATTATAAGAAGAAGAAGAAGAAAAATCCTGTGAATTGGATTTTTGTTAATTTGTATTGATTTATTTTATTAAGAGTATCACAAATGTGAAGTGCAACCAAATAGTGGGGAAGGGACCTTTCAGGTCGTTCGGTCATTACCAAATGCTTATCTCACGCGCCCTTTTTAGCCTGTGAACTTAACGGTCAGCCGCTATAGGATATTGCAATTTCTTTTGAAATAATGAATAGATAAAATATTTTCCATGAATTAATAATTTCAAATCCACAGAAATTAAACAAATGTTTTCCTTGAAAATCATAAAAAAACAAATAAGAATAATAAATTACATTAAATATATATTACAAAAAGATGAATTGAATGTATAAGAAAAATAATGCTATTACATTAATAATTTAATAGTCAAATACATTTCTTTATCACAATTTGAAACTTTGATAAATTTTTATTTCTAAATATTTTAGATGCTTTGAAAATTTTAAATACATATAATTTTTAATAATACCTTTTATAATCAAATCTCTTGTAATTTTTTCATTTTTTTCAAATATTAAATATATATTGGAAGAAAATAAAAACAAAAACTTTTGAGTAGGCACGCGGGACAAGAGGTGATCAAGTCTTCTTTCGTGCTTGTGTTGACTTGCCGACAACCCTAAACTAAAATGCTTGCCCCTGTTACTACTAATATTTTCATAATTAGACCGAATCCAACAAAATTGAAAATCAAATATATAATTGAGTTCAATT
Source organism: Omphalea diandra (assembly GCA_949677035.1). Classification (NCBI taxonomy): domain Eukaryota; kingdom Viridiplantae; phylum Streptophyta; class Magnoliopsida; order Malpighiales; family Euphorbiaceae; genus Omphalea; species Omphalea diandra. The sequence continues at coordinate 17,340 of CATIWR010174791.1, forward strand.
TAATATTAAAATTAATTATTTAAAAATCAGCTAAAATTTAAAAAAAATGATAAAATTGCTTAGAACTAAAAATCAAATCAAACGGATTCAATTTAAAATTACATTATTTTGTAAAAATAAAAAATTATATTATTTTACTCAAAATTAAACTTTTGAAAAAAATAATTTTGATTATTTTATTATATTATAAATATTATTTATATATTTTTTAAAAAATAAGAAACTACTCGATTGAACTTGACTAATCAAACTAGCTAAATTGAAAATCAGTCAACTAAACTGTTTGATCTTTGATCTAATTTTAAAAACATTGTTTACCATCATATTTGCTCTATATTTAATTTTTCACAAATGGACCTTATTAAATAAAATTAATTTTTCCTAAAATCACATTAAAAATGTTAATATAATTGATAATTAAAAAAAATTGACTTCTATCAAATAAAAATTAGTTCAATAAAATTTAATTCAATTTAGATTTGCTGATAATACATCTCATTAATTTATATGACTTTGAGTTGCTTCTGTCATGATTTATTTATTCACTTCAATCATTAATGTATTTATCTATATGTTATAATAAATAAATATTTTAATGATGAAAATCCTAGTTTACTATATACAATTGAATGTATGTCTCTAATAGAGCAAGTTAGAGATTCAATAATGGCAAATTTATACCCTCTTAAACGTGTAAGCATGTAAAATTAAAATGAATATTCCGAGGAAATTTTACAAATTTTTTTTTGCAAAAATATTAGAGTGTAAAAAATGCAAAACTTTTTTTGAGCAATAATATATATATATATTTGGTGGAGGAAAAGTTTTTCTCCCATTTAATTTATGGGTCTATGTTTTAGGGGCCCAAAAAAAGGCCCATAATTGCCGTTTCTCTAAGAGCCCAGCTTAATAAGCGAAAACATCCAAGGTCCTGAGATGATTGCCTATCTTTAGGCAGACGAAACATAATTTTTGATGCATCGCGTTGAAAGTTACAATATATGTCCAAGTCAAGGTTTGGTCCTTGGGTACACGAAAGAGCTCACCAATAAGAAGAAGAAGAAGAAGTCTTCTTGTTTATGAGCTGTGATTCTTTAATCAAAGCCCATCTCAGTTCTCTTCTCCTTCCTTTACCTTTAATTGGTTCCGTCTTCCACCTTTTCTTGGCCAAGGACGAGTTCAAGAATTTATGCATTTCCATTTTTCTCTTAGAATAAAGACTTGATCTTGAAAGTTCAGATCAAGAAAACGTTTCTCAATTAATATGGTGTCGAGGCCTACTGGAGCATTATCTGATCAAGATGATCATGTCGATATTGAACATGTCAACGATCCTCGATATCATAATCAAAAAGAGACCAAGGTATGTGGTTTATATAGCCTATCAATTGCATTCTTTACCCAGATTAACAATTCTATATGATCTTCCCTTCTTTTTCTTTTTTTTTTTTAATTATGCAGGATAATAAATTATTGGAATTGGGATGGGTGTTTATCCTCGTAACCATCTTCCTCGAGATCATGGTGATGACTTTTGATCAAATGGCATCCCCAATGGAACCTCAATATGCACTGGTTGTTTGGGGATTGACAGCGGCAGCCATGTTTGTTTGTGTATGTGAGCTCATTTACAAGGGACTAATAAAGGAAAAGATGACATTATTGCAATGCTTGAAATCTCTGCTTCCTTGTTCTTCTTCAGCTAATAAGAAACCATATAGCTTCATGGATGGTATGATCCTACTAGGTGCCAAGGTTCAAACTGTGTTCGCCAGCATTTCATATGGTTATTTGCATCAAGGTAAAGAGAATCCCATCGAAGTATCTTTCGTGGCCCTCATTTTCACAGTATGTTTTGTCTTCGTTAAATTTGTTAAGAATCGGCAAGAAGCACACTATCTTCCTATTAGAGCCTGAATCATATATGCTTGCAGAGAGTTGATATTGTTAGATTTCTATATATGTACCAAACTCTTGGTGATCTTATTGACATTCTTTATCTCCTATATGCTATGTTGTGACTAAAAATGTGAGTTTGAATCCTAATTGAAAGGTAAATTTAAGAAAAAGAAAAACTTGGACACTTATTAATTTGAGTAATTCAACTGACTCAGATCCATGACATGATGCTTTATTTTCCACTATTGCAAATATAATATCCTGTCAAACTACTCATCATATATGAGTCGGAACAGATATCCTCATTACCAGTTCAAAGTTGGTTAAGGAAATTGGGTACGCTAATGAAAAAAATGCCTTGATATTGCTTGGTAAAAAGCGCGGCTTCCTACAAGAGTTTTGTGTATCTGGATATGTCCTCTTCATAGGATAGAATAGAATACAATTAGAGGTCAGGCTTTTGGTGAAAATGGCTATATTAAATGTGGGTGGACCTAAGATTGAAGAGATTAGGTAAGTTAAGTTTGTAAATATCTTAATGTATCTAAGAAAACTTAGGGTGAGATTTCAAGAGTGAATACTTAAAAAACTCGACTCTTGTTTATAGATTCTGAGAATATGAGTAATGCGTGTAGGGTGTGAGCATGGCATCCTTCCTATACTCGATTCAATGGAATTATTTTTGTGATAATATTACTGCTGATTTTTTAGGCAAAGGAGGTTTGAGAAAGAATCGAATAAATGTAGAGTCACCACTTAATATTTTTAAAATACCAAAAAGTATTTTTCATTTTTAAAAACATGAACATTGGGTTCGACATTTTTAAACATATCTCCAATGTCTATATTATTCTTTCAAAGTAAAGTTCAAAAATTATCGATTGGGGGGAAAAAATTATAAATCCAAATAAAATTGAAAAAAAATATAATTTGTACTTCTGCAAGAAATAGGAGTAACGACTATAAATTCAAATATGAAAATATCATTATAAACTAAATGTAAAAAATGCAAGCATAGAATAAAATAAAATTAATAATCCATCCATAATCTTTAAAATAAAATAATAATTCATAACAAATGCAAAAAATTTTCACAGATAACACTTCAGATATAAAAGCAACCATGATTATCACAAAAGAGCCTAAATAATATTTTATACTTTTTAATTAAATATATTACATATCTAAAATCTTTGAAGATCTTTTAATTTCACAAATTTTACGATATATTTAAATTAGAGATACTAATTATTTAACTATAATCCATGTTCAAAATTGTTCAAAATAAATATAATAAATGTCATATTTTATATCAAAATTAATAAAAAAATGACTAAATAGTAATTTTATAAATAAAAAGAGTAAACACTGAATTATATACACACTGAATGGAATCGATTACATTTAAAATTCTAAAATAGCCCTCTAATAATTTATTTTATATTAAATCAGTTCTACATAATTTCAATTTAGTCCAGTTCAAGTTATTTTATTATTAATTTCACTATAATTTTAATTTTAAAATAAATTGTCCAACTAAGCAAATTTAATATTTACATTTTAATAATTTAGTAATTTCACAATAATCACAAAAATAACAATCAACATATAAACATAACTACAAATTCAACAACAATCACAACATATTCAAAATTCAAGCTAAAATAAATAAAATAATAATTTAAAAATTCTAGTTTTTGACCTAAGGTCATCTGCATAATTTTCTCCAATATCGAATTAAGTTAGCAAGATTTCTATTTCCAATATTCTAAAAATATTAACTGCAAAAACAAAAATTGATTACAAGAAAATAATAGTTCCCCGGCCACCAATTAGTTGAGCAAATGAATTTTGCGTGTGTGTTTTTTTTTAAAAAATTTTTTTTTCCTGTTTGTTGTCTCAACCTTTTAGCCTCATTCCTTCTCATCCATTTCTCTGCACGAGATCAATTTTTTCTTTTGATCTCTCAATGTCGGAAAACCGGATCAAACAAATCGGTCGGACCAATAAAATCAGCAATCGAACCAATAATCAATTCAATTTGACTAAAGGCTGGTTTTTAATATTATTTTTTATTTTTTAATTATTTTACATATATTTATATTTATTTAATATTTTTCTGATTTTTAGTAATATTTTTAAAATTTATTTATTAAATCAGACCAATCAAATTAATTGAATTGAAAATCGATCAGCTAATTGATTCACTAACTGATTCAGTTTTAAAAATAATGACCCAAAACCCTCTCTTGTTCATGAAACTGAGAAAAATTTGTCCAGGATTTAGATCACCCTATGGTTTATTAAACCAAGATTAAGAAATGTGATAGCAAGGGAAGTGTAATTTAAGAGATAAATGAAGATAGACCATTTTTTTTCTTGAGAAACTTAAAATTTAAAAAAAAAACAAAAAATGATAGTAAATTAAGGAGTTAGTGAAAATCTTGCTGAGCATGTTTGTATACTTATGCAATAATTTTTTTCTTTTTCATGACGAGTTTCATCTGTTCATAGTTGTGGCTTTTTAAGGGAATCACATTATTTAGAAGGCACAGGTAGAAAAATATATTAAGCATACATGGAAGGAAAGGAGCCGTTGCATGAATTATGAGAAAGTCTTTAGGCTTCGTAGGATGGGCCCTCCCATCTGATATTTCTGAACCGTGACACATTCAAATGCAACCAGACTAAATAAACTTATCAATTGGTGATCTTTAAGCTTATGCTTATTGACTTCAAAATGTTGACAAACACTTTGGATTCTACCTTTTACATATCAAAATTCCAAATCAAACAACGCAGTTACATGGGATGGCCCAAATTTTCCATCAATGTCTTGTATGATGTAACGATGCTCGTCTGTTCAACAAACAAAGAACACTCAGAAAATCAAAATTCACAAGGGGGACAACCAAATGAAGCTCAACAGCATTTAGCAAGGTATGCATCCCATTCTTGAAGACGATAATCACGGGCTTCCTCAGCAGGATTTGCCGCCTTTATAATCCCTCTTCCCACAGTAATAATATCGCTACCCTATCATTAATAACCTGTAAAAACCATGTCCCATAGTTATTGAAGTTGCCACACTTATCATTAGAATAAATAAATGAATTGCAACAAGACCAACACGTAGCATTGGAAACGAGTGAAGTAGTGAAAATACAATGCGCAACTTCCAAAAGGAATAGCAAGTTGTGAGGATCAACGATGCACAGAACTTACAGAAAATGGAGTGTTATATTGTTGCCCAAGGGCATCTCCCCCAGCCACCTTTTGAACTCCTGGGGTCGCCTGAATAAATGTTGGATTTACTGGTGCCCCAGGCCATGATGCTGGATTAACTGAGATGAAGCCAATGACAAAGTCAGAGTGTTCTTCAGCAATTTTTACTGCTGCAGCTGTGCAGTCTCCTGTGGCAAAGTTACCAGCTGAACTCATTTCCGCAAGTAGCAACAGGCCTCTACCATGAGGCAAACCCTGAACAAATTTCAAGGATATACTAACATTAGATAAGCAGTGTAATCCCCTTGAATGGATGCAGAAAAGGAGTTGAGCAGCTATTAGCCAAACCTTCAATTTCAGTCCATCTACAATTCCAGGACCAGAAATAATGCGGCAATTAACTGTATCAGCCCAATCGGGTATATGGAAGATACCCCTGTGGACAACAGAGACAAGAAATTTAAGGCAATACTAATTACTAAAAGGAAAAGCATACAATAAAACATGAAAGCCATGAGGCAGCTGCTGAAACTCACCCCTCATCTTGCATTGTCACTGTGTTGCCAATGTCTGCAAACTTGCGATCTTCAAAAATTAAGAAATTATACTTATCTGCAATCTTCAGCACAGAATACAATCAGCTAGGTGTTCGTAATAACTTCAACTGGCCAAGTTCTAGACTATGACATTACAAAATCACCATGTAAAAGCAGTACAAAGAGCTTTCTACTAATAAATGTAAAGGCCATTCTAAAACCAAGACAAATAAAAAAAGATGAAAATTAAAGATAATCATTTCAAAAGATATTAAACAGAATTCATAAGATAGCTTATAATAGCTTATAAGAAAAGATGGTAGCTTCTTAAGACATTGTGAGACACAGGCAAGATGTTAAATGAAGATAAAGGAATAAGAGTGCCATCAGACCCCATTAGATAATGTAAGTAATGCACCTTTTATTTAGGCCATCCATGACAAGAGCACAACACTCTCTATAATGCACCTTTTACTTAGGCCATCCATGACCAGAGCACAACATGCTCCATAAGAAGCAGATGTGTTATTAGCAAGATAAATTTTGAGAAGATTTGCAAGAATTTGCTGTAAATGGAGGCTGGAACACAGATGATCATTACGTATACAAAATGCATGGTTAGATGCTAGATCATTGTAATATAAAAAAAAGAATTAACAATCACAAATGCATTATTATAAGGGATCTGAAGAAAATATATGCACATGATCACATCATTTTCAACTAAATATTGATCAAATTGAATCCACAAACAATCAAGCACTGATGTAATAATGCCTCTTTTCATCCTATCCTAACATTTTTATTGATTGAATCACCAAAAAACAACAGCTGAAGATATAACAGAAACAAGTAAAAAACAAGTAGTTGAATTTCATACATTTTGGAGAGCTAAATAAACCAAACAATCCATAATATAAAGTCTGTCAAAGTGGCAAACTTAAAACATTATGTCAGGCGAATTAGAAATATACCGATCGAAGCTTTGAACCAAAATCAGGGGAGGAATCGGGCAAGATATCAACGTGGGTTTTCAACATACATATCTCTGGCCCAACCTACACAAAAATAGAACACAAAGTTAATCCAAGAGTTCATAAAATAAGATCTTTATGGTATAAGATAACACAAGCAAAAAAGACTAGCCTTTGCAGCAAGATCAAGCAACTCAGCAGCAGACCCAACATCAGCAGCCAAACACAAATTACTTTCCTACTCAACCATCAATTCAAACATTGTCTTCCCAGTGGGATTCCTTGCCAACTTCGATCTCTCCTCAAAGCTCAAACCTTTACTCCTCCCCCTAACGACATTCTTCTCCATAGCGGGCGCCGCCACCCTTCTATTATCTTCTAGAAACTTAAAAACTGTCCTCTCCATCTCCTCATCCAACTTCCCTTTCTCCCTCAAAACCCTAACCATCTCACTCAACTTAATAATAGCATGCAATCTAATCCAATTTTCCTCCAAATTCTCCCTCCCGCCCTGCTCCCTATCTATCAAAACAACTACGTCGGTCACCTTGAGCCCCGCCGCACGCAAAGGCGGGGCCATTTCAAGCACGGATGTTCCGCTAGTGACGAGGTCCTCGACGATGAGACAAGTTTGGCCAGCAGCGAAGACGCGTTGGCAGTGCCGTAGTCTCTGATTTCTTTGAGCCGCATGTGCATGGGGATGTTGTTGGAGAGGGAGACGGAGGTGGCAATAGGGAAGGCGGTGTAGGGAACGCGGCAAATGAGGTCGCAAGAGGTACAGGAGGAGATGGAGGAGATTAAAGTTTGGGAGATGTGGCGGAGGCGAAAAGGGTAGGAGATGATGAGGCGGAGGTCGATGTAGATTGGGGAGGAGATGCCTGACTTGAGCTTGAAGTTTCCGAATTTGACGGCGGGGATGTTGTGGAGTTGCAGGATCAGAGACTCCATTGTCGGCAGGGGACGTTTCAGAAAAAGGGTTCTTGGTTACTTTACCTCGTTATTAATGGAGAAAGGCCAACGCTTCGTTGCGATAGGCCACCTTAATAATAAAAAAAGAGCGGTTCAAATTTAAAGAAATCATATAAAAGTTGGATAAATAATAAAAATAGAATTGAGAACAATCTGAGTTAAATCCTACAAATTTAAACTCAAATTTTATTATAAAATTTAAATTTTGAATTCAGCTCAATTTTATTTCAAATTCAATTCAGTGATATTTGATATACTTGAATTCATCTTAATTACTTGTATAAAATTTATTTGAAATCTTAAATTGGCACTTCAATAAATTTTAAATGACATGATTATTTATACAAAATAATAAAAAAATATAGATGAAATAATAAAATATTAAAATTTGATTAATCTCATAAGTCTTTTATATAGAGTATTTTTATAATCAAACTTGAAAAGTATCTTAAATTTAAGTTTAACTTCATTAACATTAAATTAATTAAAAATATGTTTTAAAGCAATTTCTGATTACTTTACAAATTATTTTTGTTCATTTAGCCTCGAATTTAAATTAGGCAGTAGAATTGCCTAAATTTGAATTTGGAGTCAGTTTTCCAATATTGTTATTACTCAAATCAGGGATAAATATTTGATCAGTCAATTTGTATTAAAATTATATTAATTAAATTATATATTTGTAAAAATTTAACAAATTGAAATTTTTTGAAAAACCAACTGAAGAGAATTGAATAAATTGAATTTTGTACAAATATAAATTTTGATTCAATGAATGTGATTTCAAACCCACGCTCTTGTGAAAGCGGCCTTTTCTAATGCTGGTCCTATGGTTTGGCATGAAACTCCTGAGTTTGTTAGGTCTCTCCTGTGTGATGATGTACTGATTTCTTGACTTGAATGATATTTCTTTGTTTTAAAAAAAAAATTAATTTGTTCAATTTATTTAATTTTGATACAAAAAAATAAACAAAAAACCAAAATTTTTTCAGATTAAAATAAAATCAAATCAATTTACACTTGAAAAATAGAACGAAACCAACTAAACGTTATCAATTCCATTAATTTCAGATCCGTCAATTTTTGCTCATCCTAAACCAAATCCTTGACCAACTTTGGTGGCAATGAAATTGATATTTATATGGGAAATTTCTAAATTTGATAGAAATGACAAACATTAATATTTATGAGGAAATTTCTATGCTCAAAACTCAATCCACTATTCAATGTGCCATGAACACTAGTACCGAAAGGATGCTATAAAACAGTCAATATTTAAGGTAATAATACCAAAGCGCTTGCGTCAACTATTCTATGCAGTTATCTGGTTGAAGAACTTCACACGAAGATGAAAGGCAGTGCATCTAAATCTATATTAGATCAATATTATAGTCGCACGCTTAAGCTGAACATCATGTCTCCTGTTCATGTATTTGATGCATGGACAAGCAAAGAGACTTTGCCCCTTACAACTCAAAAAAATACATGATCAGAAGACTCGTCAGACTACAAGAACAAAAGCCAATCTACTAGCTCTAGTGACACAATAGAATTGAAATAATCTCATCACTGTTCTTTCCAAATCCGCCCAGTGACCCTAAGCTTCAATTCCTTCCGGTCTCCACCAGAGAAGAAAAGAGCCATGTTACGCTGGATGATGAGACCATCAAAACTGTCTCGAACCTTCCTATGGCCGTCTCTTATGCTCCTAGGTACACCTTGCCATATCATCTTCCTTCCATTCCCACCCACCTCAAGACTGTAGCTATAGTTCTTTGCCTCATTGTCATCACCCATAAACCGCAAGAATGCTATGTAGACAGGAGCCATCCCAAGCTGGAAAGCTTCAAAATGCAGACAAAAGTACTGACCAAAACAGCTAAAAACCTACAAATAAGGAGAACAAAAAAATTAAGATTAGTCATTTACACGCTCCAAACAAGGGCTTTACAAATTTTCAGTCCAGATAGAAATTGGCATCCATGTAAAACAATTAAATGGGATATGATCTAGCTTAAAGACCTAATAACATGGAATTATGAGGTTCATTAGTTGATAGGTGCATGCATTTATGGGGATATGTCAATAAAATTCTTACTAACTAGATCATACTAACAATAAAGCAAAACAAAGAAGGATTCATACAACTGTCTACACACATGCAACGAAATTCTTATTTGAGGTAATCACAACGAAAAAGGATAACCTTTCTCCTTAGGATCAGAGAAAATCCAGAAACTACAAAAAGAAACAAGCACGAAGCAAGACAATACCGTTAGCATCCATGTTGCATTTTCAACTTCATGTGGATTTGATTTGACATATCGGTGGTTGAAAGTACTGCCATTATGCATATCAACTTTGTGATCATCCTTCAAATGGGCCACCAGATAAGGAATATCACCGATAACTGTGCATTCTGATCCAGCATAAGGGCAGTTATATGGTCTATAGACACATTGTGATTCATGTTTTATCTTACTGTAGTATGGGTATATTCCCAAGCACCCAAAACTTTGATATTTACATGGAAGTTCAAGAGATGCAGCAACCTTCTCCAGTGCAAGACATCTGATGTTACCAAGTTCATGCCTGCAAGTGGGGCACCTGTTATGAACCCTGGGTTTGCAGCCAGAACATAATGTATGACCATTTGAGCACTGCACAATAAAGAAAGACAAATGAATACAGAACCACCACTCAAGTAAAACCTGATATTATGTTTGTATGCATCACAAGCACACAAGTACATGCGAGCATGGATCCATGTGAGAGCAAAAGATGGATCTAAACTACATACAAGAACAATCTCACAAGTAAAAACTATAAAGCCACAAAGATTTGACAACTACCAAAGTTTTTCTCATGTGCATGCTACCCTAAACAAAGAGCATACAACAAACCTGATGAATGGGAGGATACATAGCATTTAAGCACACAGGGCACTCTAATAGCTCTCTGACACTGCTAGACACAGTGACATTAGGTTTCAAAGTTGTCTGAGAAGGATCATTCACACTTTCAACGACATCCATCATATCTTCATTTTGAGGAGGATCAATAACCTCTGGCTTACATCTTATTTCATCAAAAAAAGGATTGCCAGATGCCATGCTATTGTGGCCACTCTGCCAAAAAAAAATATATATATTAGGCGTAAATCGCTACCAACTTTATGAAGGTCACAGAAAAGCCAGTACAACTTATAAAATGGCATATAGGACAGAAAGGAAATAAGATTCGCATATATACTATTTATGCATTAGTTTGCTGGGAGCTCCTTAAGTGCAATATGTACCCATGAATATAAATCAAACCATATTAACCATAAGGTTAAATGTCCAAATCTTGAGCTATGCATTAGTTTATAACTGAATTGTTGCAGCTATTCACTAGGTTAAGGCCAGAATGCACTTCAGTGTTAAGGGAATGGTTTGTGTCCACTTCTTGAATAGACCATTAAAATGCATAAATCGTAGATTTCAAGTCCATATAAACTAACATAAATACATTCTAATATGCTACAAAGATAAACAGACCATTATTCCAGTACGGAATCCCCATAAGCATATCTGGAATAACATAACATAATAATATGAGGTCTCAAATGTATACTGGAGCACCTAATTGCTAAGATAAGCAGCAAGTAGTCAAGCACCACATACAAAAATGGAACACCAGAAGAAAGCAATCCATGACAGAATAAAATTGCAGAGATTAAATGCATAAGTATGGTGCAGAAAGTATGCATTGATCATCAGCATAATGTGACCGCTTAATTTCCTCATCTAGACTACAACTTTCGGAATCTCTCATCCCCACTGATCAACATACACGAAACACAAACTCACACCCCCAAAGGGAAAAATGATCCTAAGAAAACTAGGAAGAAGAGTCATCAATTTACATCCTGCAGCAAACATTTAAACTCAAAACAATTAAAAAAAACCATAAATTGAAATCAAAAGTGTAAAAAAAGTCTTCACCTTCAATCGATAAGATCAAAAAACATTGAAGGCGAATATTCAAATGGGGAAGAAAATAAAACCCTAAAACTAACAACCAAAACAAGCACATATTCAAATCAAAGGCGAATAGACAGTAGATCTAGAATATTTCAAAAGTAATTTTACATCAACAAAAAAGGAAACTCTGTAACTAAATTACAACCAACAAAATTTACAAACCAATCAATGAGCAAAAGATCAAAAACTCAGAAAAAAATATAGAAAAATAAACACAAAAAAATAATTATATATTAATCAACAAAAATATCGTACCTTGGCACAAGGGTTATGGAGGATCAAAGAAACCCTGGCAAAAGATAAGAGAGACAAAGAAGAAAAGGTAATGGTGGCTTATTAAGTAGTAAATGATAATGCAGATGCAATAAATAACGACAGACAAAATGCGCGTAGATACAGACTAGAAAATTTCAAAATAAAGTCCCGCAAGAGAGAGAGGAGCGTGTGGAGAGGAGAGAGAAATTTCTCGGGAAAATACAAAAAGCAAAGGTTTAAGCTAGAGTGGGACCTGACCGGTGTCATCTTATACATGGAAGACGCCTGGTTTTTCTTAGTAACCAATCAAATCTCAGAAAATTTTTCTTCTGTAGTGTTTTTTCCAAAAAAAAAAGGAAAATTAAAAAAACTCCTTTCAAAAACAAAGTAAAATTTAAAATTGGCTGTTGATTAATTTTAATAATAAAAATTTGAAAGTTAATTAATTTTCATATTAAAATTTTTAAAATTAAATTGTCATTAATAAATATTAAAATTTTAACAAATATTAAGATAATTTAATTATCATAAAATTTAATTATAAATATTAAAATTTTACTATATTTTTATTAATAGAAAATGTTTGTAGTAATAATTTTAGTGATAAGTATATTAATAAAATATATTAAAATAGTAACAAAATTTTATTTCTCAATCAAATAAGTAATAATTTTGTACTTATCCTTAGTGAGAGACCATTTAATAATTATATTAAGTATTTAAAATTAAAATATTTAATAATTATTTTTGAATATTTATTTGATAATACTTTTTTAATGTATTTATTATTATTGATTAGTATTGATTATTGATACTTATTAGTATTATCATTATAGGATGGTGGTGATTGCTAAATCAATGAGATTGAATAATAAAATATAAATGTAAAATATTCATGATTTAATGTTTTTAATATATTTAAACAGCATATTTTTTTTTTATACTAATTGGTATCCTCCCTTTCCTGCTCCCATGGAAATAGTTGATAAGATTTATATCCACTCCTTTTACTACAGACTAAAAAATATATATTAAAAAATACTTTTTTTCATTAAATTTTAAGGTAGTGTTTACTTTTAAGAAAATTTTCTAAATTTTTTAGAAAAAATTTCAAATGAAAATTACAAAAAAGAATTTTATATTTACTTGACAAAATTTTTCAAAAATTGGAAATGAAAACTAGTTTGCAAGTTTTACTGCTTTCTAAACTTATATAAATAATAATAATACCTAGATCAATACTCTTTATCTCTCATTATTTTTTTTATTTCTTAAGCATTATGTTTTATTTGATAATTATATCATACTTTTTTCACATCATAAATTTTGTAATATTATATAAAATATTTATTTTTATTCTTTTCAATATCATAAATTTAAATTTTTAAATTTTTTATTTTATACTACTTTTTTTTTGTCTATTTTCTGCTTTCTATTGTCAATTTTTATTTTTTATAATATTAAATTCTATTTAAATTTTTTCAAATGATGTGTAACTAGACTATAAAATAATTTTCTAACTTCAATAACAAGTTTTAAAAAATATAATCTAACTTAGAATGAATATAGAAAGCTGTTTCTTTATAAGTAAATATGTTTTACAAATTTCCTATAAAAATGAAAATTTTCATTTTCTTTGAAAATTGAAAAAGGAAAATAAAAAACAATTCTCTATAAACAAACACAGTCTAAGGTTTACATGCTGAGTAAATTAAAAAAAGTTAAAAAAAAGTATAATATAAATAAAAATTAATGAATTAACTTGATTTATGGATTTTTTTATAATATAATCGAGAATGTTAAAAGATTACATTATTTACTTTTAAATAGCTATTTTTTAAACTTTTAATTTGAGAGTTAAAAAGTGAAATGATAATAATTTATATTTTTTAATATTTTTCTTAAAAAATTTCAAATAAAATAAATAAATATATTTTATTATATTTTATTTCATACATTTTCATCTCTCTTAACTTCTTTTTCCCCCTTAAAAATAATCTCTCACAATACCTAAACAACAAAAATTGGATGAGGTGATAGGATAGAGAGGAGGCAATGGGCCGGAAAATATTGTAGACGGCATTTTTCGTGTTTGGTGGGGCCTTCATCCCAGCAGACTATTTTAAACTTGAGCTTGCAAATTTTAAAATTTGGATAAAAATTGATGGGTCATTGAAATTAAAATCAAATTTTATTGTGATTATAAAAAATTAATTTTATTTAAATAAATCACTTAATTACGATTATTACTTCAATTAAAAAATCAGATTAAATTAAAAATAATTAATAATCTGAAAATAATAATTATTTTTCTATATATATTCTAATCGCAGTTGAATTATCTAATTTTTTATATAATAAAAGTCAAGTCATCATTCAGACCATCGATTATTCTTAATTTAACCTAATTAAATATTAACTGAAATAATAATTATAATTGAATTATTTAATTAAATAAAATTAATTTTTCATGATCGTAAATAGAATTTGACTCTAATTTGAATGACCACTAATTTAAGTTATCCAAATTAAGATTATGGATTTTTTTTAAAGAACAAATATATTTCAAATTATTATACAGCAAATCATTCGTGTGGAACTGAATAATTTTACTTGGTTAATCCTAATCAAGAAAATTTTCATTTACTGATTGATTTATGAGTTGTTTCCTAGTGTACAATTGAACTTTCTTTCTTTAATTAGAGAAGATATTATAATCTGTGCATGAATTCACTAAATTCAACCACAATCTGTGTCCTGTCACCGTTCTTTTTTGCAATTGAATTCAATTGGAAAAGAGGTTTAAATTTGAAGTTAATTCGATACCCACTTTCCGTGGTGTAGCTTTATAAGCCTCACGAATTAAAGTAATATATGATAAAATATAATTAAATATAGATTTAATAAATTATTAAATTAATTTTGTTTTAATTATATTGCATTCTATCTTGTCAAACATATTATTAAGTGTATAGCCAAATGCCAGATATCATCTGACATCAGTTTTCTTGTTTTGAGGCACACTTGTGGAAAGGGCCTTTTGAAGTTAAAGTGTGCCTATAATAAGCTTTATCCTTCTCTTTCTTCATTTATATTCTGCTTTGTGCATATAATTATTTAATCCCTACTTAAAATTATCTTAATTATATTATTGTACTATTTCTGGATGCTACATCCTTTGTTTTCATTCAGTAATTATATACTAGCATGTAGTTCAAATTTTGAAAACCCTAAGTATCATACTGCACTGATATCATTTTAAAATTTGACAGTTTTAACGTCTTTACAATTATTATTATTATTATTATTATTAATTGATAATATAATATGAACTTTATATAAAAGGATATCTTCCAAAGCATGAAATCTGATGATAATACAGTTTTGATAATCAAATTTTTTGCGCGGATAATGAGATTCGTATAAAGGCATATTTTCCATTAATAATCTACATATATAGATAGATAACATAGACAAAGAAACTAAAGGTCTTATAAAATATATGATGAGCGTGGGATTAATATATCAATAAGAGAATTGAAAGATAATTGCTTTATAAGTTGCATTCAATATATTATTATTTTTTGATGCTACACCCTAAATTTGACTTGAATGATTATGTATTTCATTAAGGATTTTTTGGGTCTTTGATTTGAATCTCCTCTCCTTATTGTACAATGACCCAAAAAAAAATAGCAGCAACTGGGGGGAGCCTTTGCTTTACGGAAAAAAAAAAAAAAAATTGGTTACAACCATAATATGCATGGGGAAATAATAATGGTGCTTCATCTTTTCTTCTTTGTCTAATTTCCCTAGAAAAGTTAGTACTATTACATTTGCTGCTCAATTAGCAAAGTTTGGGCTTCATAGAGACTTCTTTTTTTTTTTTTTTTTGCTATTATAAAGTTGGGCTACAAGAAATTAATTCGTGACTTCCTTTCATTCTATTGTCAACATATGGCCTATCTTGCAATAAGCATCATTTTTCTAAATTACAAGCTGTATTACACCTAACGCTCATATGAGATCCTTCTTATTATTATTTTAAAAAATGGATAATGACACTTATGCTGAGGCTTCAAATTTTGTTCATTTGCTAAATAAGCTTCATATTTAAGTTTGAGCTTCATTCATTTAATAAATAAATCAAATTAAGTAAAAAAAACTATAAATATACGATTACTTGTGTAACTTCGACTCCTTGGCCCGAATTTTCTTCTTCACTTCTTTGTAATATCTAATGGCAATAATAAAAGTTAAATACTATGATCCTCTTGGGTTTTATCTTATTATACAATTTAATTTTTTATTTTTAAAAATTATACTAAAAAATTTATATATTTTAATTCTATTAACTTTTTCATCCTTCTGTAAAAATTTTTTATTAAATTAATTAGAAATAACTATAATACTCTTAATTCTACATCAAATTTTAAATTCTTACCAACCAACCTTTAGTTTTCTTTTTTCTTCTTCCACAATCATCTCAAGAAATCAAACAAATTCAACAAAAATGAAATCAATCAAAATTGAAATCACTAATCAAACAAAATTCTCTATCACCCATCATGTTGTCGATTTTTTCTTCTTCATCATCTATGAAGGCAGCAAGGATGGATTTGAAAATCAAAGAAATTTCCCTCGATCACCCATCTAAAATCCAAAAATTCCTTGCCCTCTTGTCAAAAACAAGAGACAACAATAAAAAGAATCCAAGAAAGTAATAAAAAACAATCGAAAATCCATCTCAATTTCTTTGTTAATCTTTCTCTGTGATTTAAGAATAAAGAATTATTAAGAACAACTACCCAGATTTCTTCTTATAAAGAACCATCAACTCCAAATTATCAAGTCAACAATTTGATAAGGATGATGTGTTGATGAAGATCGACTTGTGATTTTGAATGATGGGAAGGTGAAATCGTCAGAATCATGAGAGATCGATAGTCTCTTCTTCGTTGCATTCAAGCTCCTCCAATGCCATCAATCTCAATGGTGAGATTGAAAAATTAAGCTCCTTCAACACCTAATAGTGAGTTTGGTTCTTCTAATGTTGAATTCATAATTGATTTTTGATTTTGTTAATGGATTTTAAGGTGATGAAACAACAAAGAACACTGAGTCTGTTATTATAATAAGGAGAGTAGAGTTTCAAATTCCAAAAAATGTAACGTAGAAAAATTAAAGTGATCCAATATATTGAAAAAGGGTATTTTGAGAATTTTAAAAATTAAAATTCAATTGTTAACTTTTTTTAAATTTTGACTCATGTAAATTATGTTAAAAATTGATAGAAGGAAGAAGTAATTTAATGGAACCAAAATTAAGAAATGATTTAATATAATTTTAGAAAGTGATGAACTAAATAGTATAATAGGAGCAAACCTAGGGTTATAGTATTTAATCCCAATAATAATAATCTATTATTATTTGTGTTTTTCCTTTTCCAATCCAAGTTTGTCGAGTCATCTCCCTTTCTCTCAACTTTTTTCCTAGATTTTTTTCTATTAGTTTTAGTTTGGGGCACCACTAGTTAACTGACAGTTGCTTTTTTTTTTTTTTAAGCTTTTCATTATTTATTGCTTTCAATAATTCAAATATGTCATTCTATTGATAGATTTATCTTTTAATTTTCTTTTTTTTTTTCATTATGTGAAGATTTACATCTTTTGTGGATGTGTTATTCTTTGTCGTAGATGTTTTAGTCTCCTTTATAGATGTCTCCTTCTGTGAGTATCTTCTCTCCTTTTATAAATTTTGGTTTATATTTGCTGAAAAAAAAATAGTATCTATTGGTTTTAGAATACTATTGATTTACTTTACAATATGATTATAATTGTTCAATATTTTACACTAACTTTGTTGATGAGCTTCATTTAGAATGATACTATGATATCAAAACAATTTCGTAGCATGCAGAGGGGATCATAAATAATAAGTTGAATTATCTTAGTCATTGTGTTAGGTTTAATCATAGTTTTTCAATACAAATATCTTGGATTATAGATACCATATGACTATTGATTGAATAAATGATATTCTTTATGAAAAAAAAATCAAATTAAGTTGAATATCATCATATTTGTATATGATTTATGAGTTTAATCAAGATTTAATTGAATCTAAATATTTTTTAATAACATTTAACTATTACTAAAACTTTTTATACAATTAATAAAGATTTTAAATATTTTAATATATTAAATAATATTTGTCAATTTCAAAAATATTATGAAAGAAAATGTATAATTTTACATATTATATAATAAATATTTATATAAAAATAAAAAATATTAATAACTGAATTTAATCATCTTATCCACAGTCTAATTGAATTGAATATAAATTTTACTTAAAGTTGATCTGTTGACTAAATAAGCTTTAAAATTGAACTTATAACTATTTATTTCTAAATATAAATAAATTTGAATGAGTTATTATCAAGTCCTTGATTTACAATCCTATTCATGACGCCTGAAATTTTGTAAAACTGTGTATCTTTTTTCGGATAAATAAATCAAATTTATATTGATGTTAAACGTTTTATTTCAGTTAAATAGGTGAATATTGAAACTTCTAACAATCAAGCAGTATATGATACATGAACAAAATATGTTCTAAAAAAAAGATACATGAAAAAAATAAGAATATATAATAAAATCACGTGAGGTGTCCCATGCGCATAGGGTTTCAAAGTCAGCCGCTGGGGAAAGTGATGATTTGGGCAAAGGGTCATGTAGTGGGTCTTCTTATGATACCACAAGGCCAGTTACAGATTTGGTGGAACAAAAGTTGGGGTAGATAGGGTGTGACCATCATGTTCTAGCTACGCATGCGCAGGATATTGATACTATTACCCTTGCAAACACATGAACAAAAGACTGAATCTCAGAATGTTATGAAGAGGAATGGTGTTATGCATGGGACATTGACACAGTTGAAGTTGAAGGGTTCTACGAATAAATGGAAATGGTTAGCCCGAGAGGTCAGCAATGTTACTGACGGGCAGTTGATGGTTAGAAATTTGCCTTCTTTAGGTAAGGGTCATACTGGGGTAGTTGTTGATATTCTTAAAGATGACCTGGTAGTAAGAAACAGAAGATAGCAGTGGGTACTGATTTGACAGTGG
>CATIWR010174835.1:0-10546 GCA_949677035.1 Omphalea diandra
AATGGTCTTCTATTTTCAGTCATATGCTTTAAGCAACCACTATCCACATGCCAATTACTTGCTTTGGTGGTAGTCGGTGAAGAGTCCCCTAGTGCCATGAAGCATTTGTTGGCCTCCTCTTCTTCCTCATCTTCACTTAAGTCATCATCCTAAATGGTGAAGAAGCTTTTCTTCTTTTCTTTGTCCCATTTCTTCTTCTTCTTTATCTTTGGACATTCATGCTTCATATGCCCTTGTTTGCCACAATTCATAATATGTGACATCATTTGTTCTTTCTTTTGGACTTTGGGCAGATTTCTTGAAGACTTTTTTTTCTTTTCTTCTCCTTATCAACTCCTTAGTTCTCCTTGAGAGCATGGTTAGCTCTTCTCCTTCTTTGTCACTATCCTCTTCACTTGAGGAGATGTCCACTTCTTTCTCTCTTATTGAAGCTTTGAGACCTATGGTTCTCTTTTTTGGTTTTTCACCTTGGCCCCTTAGCTTCTTCATTTGCTCATCTTTTTGAATAGCCAGCTCATGAGTCAAGAGCTTGCCAATGAGCACATCGGTTGGGACTTTTCCAATCTCCAGATTGGACTCTTGAATACTACACACCTTAGCCTTAAATTCATTAAGTGGAAGAGTTTTAAGGATTTTGGTGTTTACCTCATAATTTATGAGTGCTCTTCCAAACTTCTTCATATTGGTGACAATAGATAAGAGTCGATTGGTAATTTCCGTGATGTTCTCATTGTCCTTCATCATGAAAAGTTCCCATTTGGTGACATACATCTCCAAATGGCTTGACTTCACTAAAGTTGTGCCTTCATGATAATTCTCTAGAGTCTTCCATATGGCATATGCAATTTGACAATGTTGCACTCTCCCAATCTCTTATTTAGAAAGTGAGCTTAGGAGAATTGCCATTGCCCTCTTATTCTTGCCATTTGACTTCCGGTGAGCTTCAACCCATTCATCCCTTAGGATTAATTCTTCATTGTCATCCATAACTCTAGTAGGAAGCTTCAATTCCTTGATTACCACATCCCAAAGGTCCACTACATCTATGTCAAGATAGATCTCCATCCTATACTTCCAATGAGTATAGTCGGTTCCATCAAAATATGGCCTTAGGTATGAGTAGATTGCTTCTTGTGCCATGATCCTGTTTCACCCAATGAAGGTTTGATTTGTGAAAACCATGCTCTGATACCACTTATTATCCCTTGGCACCAAGAAGAGGGGTTGAATTGGTGTATATAAATTTAAAAGGCAAAGAAGAGGGGAAGAAAAATGAGTAGAGTTGAGACAACGATTTATAGTGGTTTGGGTATAATTGACCCTACGTCCATTCCCCAATCTATCAATTGGGTATTTCACTATCTCAAGGTGTTTTCAAGCTCACACCCAACTTGTACAACTTGTGTTTTGATGGCTTACACACAACCTTACAACAATGTGTTTTTAGGCTAACACAGAATCTCACTCAAGTGTTTCACTAGGCTCACACTTAAACCTTTCTTGAAGTGTTTTTATAGGCTAACACTACAACCTTACAACTTAGTGTTAATGCTCACACCTAACACTTATAATTTCATAAAGAAAATTGAAGAAAATGAGTAGCAAAAATTGAGAGCTTTAATTACTTGTAATAAATTTCTTAGCAACCTTCTTCATAGTTATTTGGTGGAGTATTTATACCCAAACTTCACCAAAGAGACGTTGCAGAACATAGCTCACCAAATCTTTGAGACATGCTTGACAGATTCTGCATTAAATGCTTGACAATCTCAATTCGCAGTTGCTACTACTCATTAGCGGTCGTGAAATCCAAATTTATGAAGGAAAATCCTATTTGTGTCTAACGGCTAGTCCATGTGGCAGCTTCTGATTAGTTCACTAGGAAAATATAGTCGTTGCTCTTTTACCTATTTTTAGAAGTCGTGGTCGCGAGCTTTCTTGTACATGAAGCGACATAGGACGCGAATTCGTCTGCCAAAAATGGTTATCTTCTTTTTCACTATTCGCAATCGCTACCAACAAAATGCCTTCGTGAATTTTGACTTCCAACGGTCTGCTGGAACACGTGTCATGTTGTGACTGTGGACTCGCTTCCCTCCTAAGTCACTTTGAAATTCGCAGTCACGACTAGGACGTGACACACACCTCGATTTCATCTGTCAATTTTGGACTCTGTCATTTGGATGAATCGCAGCCGATAATAGCTCTGTGATTTTGCCTGTCTGCTTTCTAGCACTGCTTCTTCGCATATCGCAGTCGCAATTTAGAAGTCATTTTTCATACTTGAGAAATTTCGAACTTCATCCAACTTTCATCTTTAGATAAAAACTAAAGGCTGCAAAATAACACTAATTTGAAATATTAGACATGATCAATCTCCTTTTTCAAGATCAAAAGAGGTCCAAGACTTGGGTTAACTACCCTAGTCCAACATTAAGGATCCACCTACTAATGACACTCATATTGAACGGCTGTAAAGTGATGCATATTGATTTTTGCAAATTCATAATTCTATTAATAATGAGCTAATCGATATTGTCATGTAATTTGAGTATGTGAAAAACTGGAGTATTTAGCTTTTTTATATTTTATTAACTATAATGTTTCCTATATTTATAATTTGTGCAAGGAATTCTATTTGGTTGAATAATAGGATCAATCATTTTAGGCCTATTTCAATGCACTTATAAGGAATTGAATGTCTTATTGCCTTTTTGTACTGACATTAAAGTCTACTAGACATAACTTGAGTAGATGGTAGTTATGAGTTTTCTTACTAATCTTAATTCCTAATTTGAAAGTGCTAAATCACAAATTTTAGATAGTGTTGAGATTTTCTCTTTAAAAAGAGGCTTTTACTAAAATAGTTCACATAGATACTAGTGTTTTTTTCCCACTTGGACAACACTCTAGTGCACTTATCAGTCATTATAAAACAACAACTAGTGGACCCCATACTCAGAATAATAGTAGAGGTGGAGATAACGACGGTTAAAATGTAAACAATCAAAATACTAGGGGACTAAGTCACACTAAATGAACTTGTCAAAAATTACAAAAGAGAAATCAAGCATCTTTCAGGTTTTAGTCAACCTATGTTGCAGCTACTAGTGATGTTTCCCATCCATCTTTTGATTAGACTATTACAATTTCTACAAATGAGTATGATAAGTTTATCTAGTACCAAAATGCATTAAGGAATTCATCTCAGTCTGTCTGCCATTATTAAGTCAAGTAAAACTAATACCTATTTCCTTTCTTCTTCCTCTCAATAGGTGATTGATTTTGGTGCAACATATCATATGATAGGCAGTCTCGACCTCTTTTCCTCCTTTAAATCACACACATTATCATCTTCTTTCACCTTAGCAAATGGTTCCACCTATTTTATTCTTGGCTTTGGCACCATCAATCCCATGCCAATATTTTGTTTATCATTTGTATTAAGTTTGTTATAATTTTCTTTTAGTTTGATTTTTGCTAGCAAACTCACTAGTACTCTTAATTATTTTGTCTCAATTTTTCCTAATCATTTTGTGTTTCATGAACTTTTGACAAAGAGAATTATTGGTAAAGGATGTGAATTAAGAGTTCTATACATTTTTAGATACCCAGTACCATGGATCATTACCCATTGTAGCATTTTATCCCCTTTTGAAGCCCATTGCCAGTTTGGACATCCATCTTTACCTTTGTTAGACAAAATTATGTCCTTAGTTTTTGTTATATATCTTCTCTTGATTATGTCTTGTCAATTTACATAACATCATTATATGTCCTCTATTTCTCAAGTTAATAAAAAGGCTACTCATGCCTTCAGTTAGTGCATTCAGTTTTTTGGGGACCATGTCCTATTGTCTATAAGTTTGAATTTAGATATTTTATTACATTTGGGGATAATTTTTCTCATATGACTTCATTTTATTTAATGAAATCTTGTTTCAAGTTAGTTTCACATTTTCAAACTTCTTTTGCTAAAATAAAAAACTCAATTTAATATGTCTACAAAAATATTAAGAAATGATAATGGTAAATAATATTTTTCTAATTCTTTTTAGACTTACTTGACTAAGAATTGGATTCATCATTAATCATCTTGTGTTGACACTCCATCTCAAAATGGGGTGGTTGAGAGGAAAAATAGACAACTTTTTGAAATATTTAGGCCCTTTTATTTCACATGCATGTTCCTAAAAATTTTTAGGTTGATGTTGCCTACAACTTGTTTTTTGATTAATCACATGCCCTTTACTGTCCTTAATGATCAAGTTCCTTATAAAATTTTGTTTCCTAATAAGTTCGTGTTTCTTGTTGAATCTCACATTTTTTGTTATTCATGTTTTGTTTGTGATACTTATTCACAGGTTTTTGAATTGGACCCCATGTCACTAACATGTGTTTTCCTATGCCAATCTCACCTCCAAAAACGATATAGGGGTTATTCCACACTTTTGCATCAATATCTCATTTCAGCTGATGTTACATTCCTTCATTGCCTTCTTTTCTTTCTTGCCACATCTTATGATCCACCTTTAGACTAAGCTGGCACTAGGTGCTTTAGAGGCACAAGGTCCCCTAAACATAAAATAAGCCTAATAGTTTACAGTCATTTCGTAAAAGCATTCCATTTAAGCACAAAAGTCACCTATAAATGGGGAGGATTATTCATAAGGTTTGTATCCATTTCAGATGGATGAACATGATGTGTGTGTGTGTAATACATAAATTTTATAACTTATTTTACATCATTTAAATAAGGGATATCCTCCCATAAAATATATGTACAAGCCTGATAATTAGTGCAGCTTACTGGGAATATGTACATACCTATGTCTTAATATAACAAAAGTTCATAATGTATACACATATACATCTTTAAACAAATCTTAAAACATGGTGAGAACCTAGACCTCCTTGTCTTGAGCCTTCTACATAGAACCTGTAATAGTCAACCAATTAGGGTGAGCCTTTCATACTTAATGAATAAATAAGCTCATACCCTTCAAGCTTAAACATCATACATCAAATATTATGTATGTATAAATAGGCAATGCAAGTAGTTAAACCTTTCATTCACATGAGCACATGTCATATAACTAATCAGAGCAACTTAAGTCCTTAGGAAACCTTAAGGCATTATGGAAGACTTCATCTACTTCCCACAAGCCAATCCTTTGGAGAGTTTCCTTATCTACCAGCTTAACATTTCATCACTAAAGGGAGAGTTACCCCACCAATCGCATCACTCTCTTACATAGGGAGAGTTTTCTTACCAAGTATGTCATGCATGCATTTATTTCATTTAATAATATCAACATATCATATCACCAATCCAAACATAGCTAGCCATGTATCAATGGAATCCCCACATCATCCTTAGGATTACTAACACACATAAGCAATACCATTGCTTTCGCAATGGTATTAAACATATGTCTTAAGTCATTTATAAAATTAGAAATTTATATTTAAATATGTATATAATTATATACTTGATCATAGTTGTAACTTATACGTTAAATATTTATTACACTATAACATAGTTTGCATGAAGTATGAATGTTAAGCTTTGAAAACATAAGGTTACTTAATGAGGTATAGGAATATATACTCATCTTAATTTATATCTCTTTTCTTAAGTACACATGTAACGACCATTTTCATTTACAAACATACATATTTAAGATGAGTTGATTCATTTCTAAAAATACATTTGCATATAAGTTGATTCATCATACACACACAATATAACATGTATTTAATGTACATATATGTTAATTAATGTTCAAGGCCAATGACCATAATCTAGTTCATATCTAGATATATGTACAAGACACAAAGAGAGAGAGAGTTGGAATTTAGTCGACAACCTGTGGTCCATGTGTCTTTATGCAAAAGTTTATGCACCAAAGTATCCAAACTTTATACTTCAGTATTTGAAAAACATAATTGTGATTTGGTGAGTTGTGACTCAGTGAATAAAAATAATAATCAGATTCTTATGACATAACCAACAATCAATTATCATCAGGATATATTACACGTATAATACTTGACTGTGCAAGTGCAAGTGTAATAGGTTGATTTTTGTCGTGACCTTGCAAGGAAATCACTACTCATGGGAATTCATGTGATTAAAGTGACATTTGACTTTGCTAGCCAACATATAACAAGTGAATCATTTGATCAATAACATGTGCCAATAAGACATAGTGGTCCCTTTTCTAAGTGATTTGCAAGTGTTTGACTAGCCAGTCACAACATCATTTTAGTCTCATATGCAAGTGTTCATTCACAATGGTATACCAAGTAACCATTAAGAGCATATAATTCTCACTTGACTTATATTCACATATAAGATGTAACAATTCAATCACATATACATGTAATAAACATAATCACATCATAAAATTATCACACATACGCATTAGAATCTAATTATGCCTTTTACTCACCTTTTGATTTGACTAATCTTTATGGTAGGTTTGGTTCTCTCTTAAGGGTTCCTCAAAGTTTTTAGATCCTAACATTTGATACATACATGGTTATAAGTATGTCAAACTGATTATGAATGCTTGGTATGCAACTATGGCATGATCCATGCAAGGACCTAGTGTTTATGCATATTTTCCTTATATGGCAGCCTGACCTTGCTACACTCTCATAGTAATAATACTAGATTTACTTATTCAAATGACTTGATTCTTTTTTTCAAATAAACTAGACACATATTGATACAACATATTCAAATTTCAAGTTAATATCAGACATATAGAAAATGTGGTGAATTTTTTTAATTTTGCCCTATTTCAATGTCATCTCAATCTGAGTAGGTCTTACAATCTCAGGTATATCTTGAATTGTACAAATATAATTGCAAAAATGATCTACCATAAGTTACAAAACATATAAATGAACATTTTTAATGTTTACAAATTGTCTATTCAGTTTATAAAGTCATTAAAACAAATGACCAATCTCAAGGTGAGCAGGTTTTCAACATATTGACAATTAGTCGTAATGAAGGGGCAATATCTCAATAACTATATTAAATTTGGAAAAACTATTTCACATGCATGTAGATGAGACATAAATATACAACTTTAAATGTTTTCACATCATTAAATTTTGAATCCATGGGCATCAAATTCTTAGAAAACAGAATTATAAGACTGATGAGGTTTCATCTGGTTCAGGGTCAATTACAATCAAATTTTCCATATTTCTTTCCACATAAAAAATCAAGCAAAACTACTTTACAGGTATTTAGAGGGGATATAACCCTACAAATTTCATGTTTTGCACTTTGTCAAAATCTGAACATAAGGTCATGAAATTATAAGAAAACAGAAAGACTGAGGTGATTTCAGTTGATTGTAAACCAACCCTAATGAAGGAGCCATATCTCCTCAAACACATGAAATTAAGCAAAAATGTTTTACATGCATTTATATGGAGCATAAAGCTACAACTTTTCTTTTTGAACTTTCCCTAATTCTGCTTCTAGTGTTATGAAATCGTGGGGTACAAAATTCTGCTTTAACAACAAAACCAATACAATCAGCTCTTATTTCTCTTTAATTTCAACTTCCATACATAAGCTCTACCTCAAATATTGCATAATTCTTACTAACCATGCATGATTAACATGTCATGAGGGATTAATTTCATGTGGGAAGAAGATAAATTAACTTACCTATTTTCCCAGAATTAGAAAAGCTTAGGATTCATTCCTAAGTAGCTAACTCTTCTCCCTCCTCTTCTTCTTCTTCTTCTTCTTCTTCTTCTTCCTCTTTTCTTTCTTTCTTCCTTAGCTTTCTCTTTCTTATGTTCCCTCTCACATTTATCCTCTCTATTTTGATCCTAAAGGATGAAAATTTCCACTTATAAACCTATTTTAACAAGACAAAAACATGATGTCTTATTTCCAATTGTTGGAAGTTCACTTTTCCCATTTCAGTCTCTCTTCTCTACTCCTTCATCACCTCCATCCATCTCCTAATCCCCGTATGCTCCTTATACTTTTAAATAAGCTCTAAAACACCATTATTTATGATGTTATAACATGCACACAACATAAGATAATTTGTCATGCAACTATATAAATATTACATATATGTTCAAGTGTCCCAAATGCAATGGTGCAAGTGTCATCATCATGTTTATCCAATTCACATATCTAAATGATCATTTATCCATTGCATATGTTTATGTGGGATTGCAAGTCATTTATGCAATAAATATGTTCATGTAAGAATGCCAATGAATGTGGATAGGGATGTTATACTTCTTCCCTTTTTATGAAAAATTTCGTCCTCAAAATTTAATTCCTGTAAACAAATGTGGATATTGTCATTTAATATTCTCCTCTATTTCCCATGTAGCCTCTTCTTATGAGTGGTTTCTTCATAACACCTTAACCAAAGGGATTTATTGATTTTGTGACTGTTTTGTCTTATAACTAATGATTTTCACTAGTTCTTTAATATAACTTACATCATCTATAATTGTTATTGTTGGATCCCTAAGTATATGTGTAGGATCATATTGATACTTTCTAAGCATACTCACATGGAATACATCATGAATCCATGTCATCTCTGATGGTAGTGCTAGCCTATAAGCCAATGAACTGATTCTTTCTAAGATCTCATATGATCTTATGTATCAAGGACTCAGTTTCCCCTATTTGCCAAATCAAATTATTCCTTTCCATGGTGAAACTCGAAGGAACACTTTATCTCCCACCTCACATTCCATTTCTCTCCTATGTTGGCTTGCAAAGCAATTTTGCCTATCTTGTGCTGCTTTAAGTTTGCTATTGATTACCTTCATCTTGTCCACAGTGTCTTGCACTAGTTCTGGCCCTTCTAAAATATGCATCTCTTCTTTATCCCAATGATAAGACTTCAACATTTTCTTACATATAGTGCTTCATATGGTGCCATCTGTATACTGCTATGATAATAATTATTATAAGCAAATTCAATCAAGGTAATATATTCATCCCATGCACCTTTAAACTCTATCACACAAGCTCAAAGCATATCTTCAAGTGTCGAAATTATCCTTTCTGATTGCCCATCTATCTGAGGATGAAAAGTAATACTGAAACTCAACTTAGTACCTAAAGCTTGTTGCAAACTGACCAAAAATCTAGATGTAAATCATGGATCTCTATATGATACAATGGACACTAGAATGCCATGTAATCTAACAATTTCATCTATATATTTCTTGCTAAGTGCTTAAGTGGACTACCCCATCAAATAGGCAAAAAGTGAGTTGACTTAGTTAGTCTATCAATGATCACCCATATAGCATCATTCTTCTTCAATGTCCTCGATAACACATATATAAAGTCCATGATTATTCTTTCTCATTTCCATACTGGAATCGTCAATGGTTTCAATTTTCTAGTTGGTGCTTGATGTTTCGTTTTGATCTGCTGACAAGTTAAACATGTTGAAACATAGGTTGCTACATCTTTCTTCATTTTAAGCCACCAAAAATGAGATTGTAAGGTATAATACATTTTCGTCATTCTTGGATGTATGGCATATGGACCATTATATGCTTCTTCTAGGATTTTTCTTTGCAAGTTATCAACATTAGGCACACAAATGCGAGAACCCAACATCAAGGCATCATTTTGAATATCAAAATCACCATGTCTCCCCTGTTTTACCATTTCAATCATTTTATGTAACTTTGTATCCTTGCCCTATTCTTTTTTAATTTAATCATACAACATTGGTCTCACTTGAAAAGTAGCAATCAATACCCCATTCTTTTGTATGTTTAGTTCCATATTCATAGCTCGTAATTGAACTAAATAAGACAATGAAAATACTTGTAAATGAGCTATACCTTCTTGATTTCTTGTTCAAAGCATCAGCAACCACATTTGCCTTCCTTAGGTGATACTCAATGGTGCAATCATAATCCTTTAGCAGTTTTAATCACTGCCTCTATCCCATGTTTAATTCGGCTTATCAAATACTTCAAGCTCTTGTGATCTATAAATATCTAAAAATTTTCTCCATATAAGTAATGTCTCCATATTTTCAAAACAAACATAATGGCAACAAGTTCTAGGTCATGTATTGGGTAAGATAATTCATAAGATTTCAATTGTCTAGATTCATATGCAATTACTTTACCATGCCCCATTAAAATACATCCCAAAGCTTGATAAGAGGCATCATTATAAACTACAATTCATCCATTAACGGTAGGAATGGCTAACACTGGAGCATATGTCAATTTGTCTTTTAATTCATCAAAACTCTCCTGACATGCTTTATGTAACATCCCTAGCCACATCCATTGGCATTATCACATGAACATATGCATTAGATAAATAATCATTTAAAAGCACCATTGCATTTGGGGATAGTTTAACATTTAGAAGCATCGTTGTAGTTGGGGACACTTGAACATATATGTAGTGTTTGTATAGTTGTATGGCAAATTGTTTTATGTTGTGTGCATGTTATAGTATCATAAATAATGGTGTTTTAGAGCTTAATTAAAAGTATAAGGA
>CATIWR010174840.1:0-12378 GCA_949677035.1 Omphalea diandra
CTAACAATAGAATCAACCAGAAGCAAACCAGAAATAAAATTCTTTAACCATATAGCTTGTGTACTAGCACCATAACATGCAACAAACTCAGCTTGCATAGTAGAAGATGTTGTAAGTGTTTGTTTAACACTTTTCCACGAAATAGCACCACCTGCAAGCATAAAAATATAACCCGAAGTGGATTTCATATCATCTTGACAGCCTGCAAAATCAAAGTCTGAATACCCCACCACTTCAAAATCATCCACACGCCTACAAACCAACATATAATTATTTGTCTTTTACAAGTATCTAATTACCTTCTTAGCAGCTACCCAATGATTCCAATCAGGATTAGAAAGATATCAACCAAGAACACTGACAATGTATGCAATATCTGGTCTTGTACACACCTGGGCGTACATCAAGCTACCAACAGCACTTGCATAAGGAATATTAATCATGGTTTGCCTTTCTATATCAGTTTTAAGGCACTGCTCCTTGCTGAATTTATCTCCTTTCACCACAGGAGTATCACCACCTTTGCAAGATTGCATATTGAATCTATTGAGCACACGATCAATATATGCCCTTTGAGAAAGACCTAATAAATGACGGGATCGATCACGACGAATCTCAATACCCAAAACAAAAGATGTCTCTCCAAGATCTTTCATATCAAAAGTCCTAGATAGTAACTGTTTAGTTTCACAAATCATCCCCATGTCATTACTAGCCAATAAAATATCATCAATATAAAAAACAAGATATATAAATTTACTCACACTAATCTTATGGTAAATGCACTGATCAATCTTATTCTCTGTGAAACCAAGTGAAGTAACTATCTCATCAAATTTGAGATACCATTGACGCAAAACTTGTTTGAGACCATAAATAGATTTCTTTAGTTTACAAACTAAGTGTTCTTTACCACTTTCTTTAAAACCCTCCAGTTGCACCATATAAACTTTCTCACCCAAATCACCATTTAAGAATGTTGTCTTGACATCTATTTGATGTAATTCTAAATCAAAATGAGCAACCAAGGCCATAATTATTCTAAAGGAATTTTTAGAAGAAACAGAGGAAAAAGTCTCATTATAGTCAATACCCTTCACACTGTGTAAACCCCTTAGCAACCAATCTAGCTTTAAACTTCTCAACCTTTCCTTATAATCTTTTTTGGTTTTGTATACACTTTTGCAACCTACGGGTTAATTATTAGAAGAAAGTTTCACTAGTTCTCAAACTCTATTATGACTCATTGATGTCATCTCATCTTTCATAACATCAATCCAGAATTAAGAACAAACACTATTTACAGCCTCATCATAAGATATAGGATCAATATCATGACCTATATTATAATCACATTCACCAAGATAGACCTTATAATCATCTGAAATTGTTGACCTTCTCGCCCTAACAGACCTTTTAACAGGTAATGGTTCAGTTATAATAGACTCCAGAGGATTGTCAACAAGAGGAGAAAGATCAATTGCACCCTCACCACCACCACCTACTTGAACAGGAACCCTTATAATCCTTTCATGTGATGAAGGTAAAGGAATGGTTGCAATTTCATTTTGTACACCATAAATAGGCAGTTGAGAAATGTCTAGATCAGCAACATCCATCTCAAAAAACTCCGTAGTTAAAGACTCTACAATTCTTGTGTCACGTGTAGGATAATATAACTTGTATCCTTTAGAATGGGTTGGGTACCCTATAAAGTAACAATGAGTAGTTCTAAGGTCAGTCTTTTTCTCATTTGAATTATATATTCTAACCTCAGCAGGACAACCCCAAATACGAAAATGGTTCAAACCAGGTTTTCTACCAGTCCACAACTCAAAAGGTGTTTTAGGTACATATTTGCTAGGGACACGGTTCAAAATATAAAGGGCAGTTTAATAGCTTCACCCCATAAGAATTCAAGCAAGTTAGACCTACTCATCATGCTCCTCATCATATCTTTCAAAGTACGATTGCGCCTTTCAGCAACATCGTTTTGTTCAGGACTACCAGACATGGTATATTGAGCAACTATTCCATATTCTTGCAAATATTTGGCAAACTCTCTCATATGTTGACTAGTCTCATCATATTTGTCATAATATTCACCCCCACGATCAGACCTGACAATTTTAATGACTTTTCCCAATTGTTTCTCAACCTCAGTTTTGAAAATTTTAAACATCTCAATAGCATATGATTTCTCCTTTATCAAGTATAAATAACCATAATGAGAAAAATCATCAATGAAAGTAATAAAATATTTATTGTCACAAATAGTAGGTGAATAAGGTCCACTGATATCAATATGAACAATCTCTAGAAGATCCGAACATCTATTAGCACCTTTCTTTTTATTCTTAGTCAATTTACACCTTATACAATCCACACAAACATCTAGATCCTCAAAATCAAGAGAAGGAAGTATGTCATCTTTTACTAGTCTTTCAATTCTCTCTCTAGATATATGACCTAAATGTTTGTGTTATAATGAATAAGATTTTTCTTTAATTAAGGATCGTTTGGCCACAACGTTGGCTTCACAATCTCTCGCATCATCCAAACACAGTCTATATAAATTATCAAACAAAACACATTCACCAATCAATTTGGAATCTAAAAACATATTGGCTTTTCTATTACCAATAGTAAAATGATATCCAATCTTGTCCAAAATAGAAACAGAAACCAAAATTTTCCTAAAAGATGGAACATAAAAAATGTTGTCCAAAATCAAACAAAATCCAGATTTCAGGACTAATCTAACTACTCCTACTTGCTCAACATTTATCTTCAAATTGTTTCCAACTTTAAGCTTGGACTCCCTTTCATTTGGCTTTCGTTTGCTTATAAACCCCTGCAAGGTAATACCAGATGACAAAAAGATACAAGAAACTAGCCTAACCTTTTTAAACCCTTATGATGTCTTCCAAAGAAACAAATCTAGTCTTACCCGTACTATAAGATCTCTTATCAAATGTTCTGTAAAGTCTGGAGCCCGTATACTATAGGTTGGTAGATGGAACAATTGAAACGAGATTTGAAAGACCTGTACTTCCTTTTGGTGATGGTGTGATGTTTACAACACAGATGATGATGTGCCCATATTAGGTCCATTATGAGTAGGGTGTGGGACCTTATGTCTGTATTAGGTGGCTATCATGTGTGTTCAAGTCACTTTAGTTAGTACAGGGAAAGATCTTTTTGAAGTTTGATCTAAAGGCGGGATTTTGGTAACTTGGCATAAAAGAAGAAGATCGTGCCAAGATAGCCTTCTATTCATTCCTACCAAAAGCCCGGAGTGATGGATAGAGGCCTAAAGATCACCTTATGTCATCCCAGTCAGAGTCTAAATCTACCACGCTCTGCATGCGCGTGCGCCTTCAGCATTACCCGACCCCACCTAGCTTATCATTCACTAGGCAAGTTATCAGCACCTACTACGGATCGAACTCGTGACCAAGAGGACACAAGGGAGGCTCTGATACCATTCCTACCAAAAGCCCGAACTGATGGATAGAGGCCCAAAGATCACCTTATGTCATCCCAGTCAGAGTCCTAAGGTGTTGCCTAATCATTATTGGAAACCTCATGAGAGGTATTTCTTGGCGATAAATGGAGCAGTATTTCATACCAGTTTGATAACCAAAAAGCCCATAACTGTTCAATTTTTTCCTGGTTGCACTACCGCTCATAAGCTCTATACAGGTATGATTATGATCAACAACAGACATAAAGTCTTCATTCAGTCAACATTGGAGCAGAATTCTGACTACAAGCTCACCACAACGGCATTACCAAGCCTTCAACAGAGCCACTATCCTGTGTCTGCCTTACTGCACTATTCTGAATGTCTTTAGCTCCACAATCCTTTTAGTATAGAACTTATGGAAGAGGTAGTAAGAACCAATCTCTTATGAAAAGATGAGGAAGATGAAGAATAGTAGTTTGGGAAGCCTAAGGTTAAGAGAGAATTAGAAACTCATATTTGAAAGAATAGAAATTTTATTTTTTTCAAGCTTATCTTACATAACTCAGAGGTCTCCTTTATATAGAGGAGATCAGATAAGAAGGAATCTTATCCTTTACAAAAGCAAACAGTAAAAGCAAACTCCACTCACTAAAGTAAACAGTACAAAGCACACTCTACTAACTAAAGTGACTTGAACACACATGATAACCACCTAATACAGACATAAGGTCCCACACCCTACTCATAATGGACCTAATAATTGCTTTACTTTCTAATAGGATCGTGAGAGGGAGAGAGGTTCATATTATCATAATTCTCTTCGTAGTGTCTTTGTGCCACTTGATTATTTGCCCAGTCTTGTTCCCATGATAAAGATAGAGACAAATCCAATGGATCTTGAGAGTACCCCAATGGGTTATATCTTCGGCCCGTTGTATCATCAATTAAATAGCTATAATAGGGAAGTTTTCCCCATTATTCACTTGATGCCTTCAAGGATTGATGATATTGAGAGGGAAGAACATCCCATGGAGCTTCCTGAGAGGCTGAAGGCCAGATTTCCTTGGGAACCACCTTATTCTTGCCACACATGTATCTTTGAAACTCTCTAAATTTCTCAAAATGTTCATTGGCATCACTCCACATTGAAAACTGGATTCTTTATAAACATGTAAGTGTGCCATAATTTGAGGAGTATTTCCTGATGGTGACATAAAACATGGATGATGGATTGTGTGAAGAATTCTTTTGTTTAAAGCTGTCAGTGGAGAACAGTACTGGTATTTTGCCTTTAGAGAAGCAATCCATCTGTGTAATGGTTGGAACCATTCTAAAAATGTTATCATATACGGATTATACCTCTTCTTTTCAGATATATCCGTAAGGTAAGACTATAGATGATACGAACGAACTTCAATACAGATGGTATATAGATGACAGAAATACCATAAGAAAGTCAGGACTTCTTGTGGCCACTGCCAACCACCACTAATTACTATTGAATACTCCAGGAAAGTGTATGTCTTGAGAAAAGAATATTATGGATGAATACCCAAAATCTCCATGAAAATTGGACCATCGCATCGAAGAAGATTAGCTTGATAGGCGAACAACTGTTCTATGGCAATTTTACATATCTTCGTATATGTAGTTGGAATCTTAATCTCTGAAGGAAGTCCTGCCCTGAGAAAGGACTCATCAAAAAGACCGAAACTAGGACCAAAGCTAGGCCCTTGAATGGAAGAGGAAACTGTAGTAGAAACTTCAGTAGAACTGGAAAATGTAGCCATCATAAAAAAGGGAATAATCTGAGGCTTAGCAATAAAGGATATTGATTTTGGTGGTTGAGTGAGTAAATCTGGAATGAGATTATCGTCTCCTTTTATATGTTGCACATCAAAGTTGTATTTACTAAACCAGTCCTTCCATCTCAATAATTGAGGATTAGGTACAACTTTTCCTTTGAACTCTAGCGTACATGGAAAAGATGAACAATCCATCAACACTAGAAAATGATATCCCACCAAATGAAATTCAAATTTTTTTATCCCGTATTTGACTGCTAAAATTTCCTTGAACTTAGAGTGATAGTGCTCTTCAGATGGCTTGAATGCACCATTAGCATGCGCACAAATCTTTCTCTTTCCATCAATATCTTCTAGTAGTATAGCTCCCCAGTAGCTGTCACTAGCATCTGTCTGTAGTATTCTTTTCCCAACAGAGGGAATCTGCAGAGGTGGCAAATTCTGCATCATTGCTTTTGAGGATTGGACAACATTTGTTTGAGCATCTCCTCATGATGGAGAATCTTTATTTAAGAAAAGTTAGAGAGGACGTGCTACTTTAGTGTAGTGGGGAACAAAGTCTCTCAAATAATTGGCTATCCCCAGAAACTGCTGCATTTGCTTTTGTGTAAAGTCTTTATCAGGGAACTTTAACAGCTCAGTTCCAATATGTGGACCAGGAGTATACTGCCCATGTGCAAAATGCATTCCGAGGAACTCAATCTTTGTCTTTGCTATGTGCATCTTTGACGAAGAAAGCATTATCCCATACTTTTTTGTACAGTCAAGAAACTGTGAGAGTAGTTGCTGATGGGACTTTATATCTTTTGAAAAGAGGAGCACATCATCAATGTAGATGAGTGTGCTATGCAATATCGACTCATAGATGCGAATCATAGCCTTTTGAAAAAGAGAAGGTGCCACCTTTAGACCAAAGGGCATAACTGTCCACTGATAGTGTTTACTTTGAATACAGAAAGCTGTCTTGGCACGATCTTCTTCTTTTATGCCAAGTTGCCAAAATCCCGCCTTTAGATGAAACTTCGAAAAAATCTTTCCCTGTGACATGAAAAAACAGTGAAGAAATCTTTGGTAAAGGAAACTTATCATCTTTTAGGAAATGGTTCAATGGTTGGTAGTCAATGACAAGTCTATTTTTGCCACGGGTTTGTTCATATCTTTTGTTGACATAAAAAGCCTGACAGGCCCAATCTAACTGAGTTGGTTCAATAAGGTTTTGGGCCAAGAGTTCAAAACACTCTTTGTAGGCTAAGGCCAAATCTTCTGGAGACATACCCGGATGGGTTGCTTTTGTTGGGTTGATGTCTTCATTAAGTTTGAAAGGTAGGCTTATGAAGAAGGTCGGATTCTTCCACAAAGGGTTTGGATTTTTAAGGAGAAACTCTGTATGGTTTTCGGCACAACAATAGAGTTTTAATTCTTGAACTATAGAGGCTAGTTCATCGGGACTTTGAGAAAGTACAGACTCCATTTGAAATAGAGAGGATACTTTAGTAAAAGGTTGGAAGTAACCCTTATACTTTAAAACTGTAGGCAGTGTCCTTAATTTTGCCAAACGCCAATATAAATCAAATCCAATCACCATATCTTTGTTGGGCAGAGCAGATCCAAGGAATTGGTAATAAATCTGACAACCAGGGAAAAATTGAACAGTTATAGGCTTTTTGGTTATCAAACTAGTATGAAATACTGCTCCATTTGCCGCCAAGAAATACCTCTTATGAGGTTTCCAATAATGATCAGGCAACACCTTAGGATTAATCATGGATAAGTAGGCTCTTGTATCAATAAAAGCAATGGCCTTAATAGGCTTAGAAAACTTCTCTGGATAAATCCGAACAAAAGCCAATGGAACTGGATGAGCTTCCACTAGGGAAGAAAAATCCATAACAGGAAGTTTAATTGGATTATCAGCTGTAAGGCCCATGACAGAAGTCATCCCATGACATGGATACGGTATACAAGACTCTTCCTCCGATTCAGAGTCTACTTCTTGTATAGCAAATACTGTATCTGGGGAAGCTTCATCTTCTAAGGAAAATAGAGATTCCACATCTGCATCATCAAGATCTAGAGAAGTAGAAATCTATATCTGCTGCATCATTTTTGAAGCTTGATTTCTCCGATTAGGACAGTTTTTTGAGAAATGTCCTTTTTGCCCACATAAGAAACAATGATTGGATTTCCAATGTCCCCTGTACTTCTTTCTTCGAAAGAATCTCCATTTCTTTTTTCTCCTTTTAGCTCCTGGAGACTCTGAAGATTTTACTTTAAAGAAATGTTTTTTTTCTTTTTAATCTTGCAATCACATGTTCCATGTTCTTCTTTGGGACATTTGATCTCAAGATCAGATCTTCTGCAAGCTTTTCTTAACAAAGGTTGTTTCTGCCTGTCCATCATTTGTGTGATCACCTTTTGCTCATTGCACAACTTCTCAAAGCCTTGCATCATTAACTGATACATTTCACCAAAAGAATAATCATTAATGGACCGATCCTTTGAACGCATAATTGGATGCATCGAATTTGTAAGGATCTCAGGCAGTGAAGTGATAAATGCTTCTTTAAGATCTAGACTCGCCCATCCTGATAACTGATAAAACTTCTTTGGCATCCGTTGATAATAAAAGTCCAAATCTTTCTTTAATAAAGAACAACGCTTCATATTAAAAAATTCTCTTATAGTAATGTCTGAAGCCTCCTGGGGTTTCCCCCCAAATTCTGCATATAACATTTCCAAAAATTCTGCTGGACTCGGAGACTGCAACATTCTAAGTCTCGAGTATTCATCAAGTGCATAATACCAGTCCTGTAATCTCCCTATCATCCTTGCTGCAAATTCTTCTAGGATTGTTCGAATAATTGCTCCAGGCTTCTTCATTTGTGTATCTAACCATCCTCGAAATTGTTGAAATTTGTCTCTGTAAACTGCTGGAGAGACATCATCTAAAGAAAACCAAGGACCTCCATTGGAGGCTGTTCGAGCATCCTGTTGAGGAACTGCATGAGGATCAGTTTCATCCATTTCATTAGGAGGATCAACAGTATAAGGTGGATCTGTCATAAATTGTTAAGGTACAAGATCTTCATCTGAACTTTCTTCCACAGAGCAATCAAGGGTTTCCAAGGATGAGGATTTTGTATCTGAGGAGAATGGTGAGGTTTCAACAACTGCCATATTACAATTAGGCATAAATGTTGTGGCTTTTTCCAGAAATGACACGACAGGATTTATCATACTGGATGTTGGAGGTTCTCTGGGTTGTTGGCTAGGTTTTTGGACTGATTCGGTTGATTTGGTAGTGTTCATAGAAGTATCAGATTATTCTGGGAATTTCTCAGCTTTGAGCTTTTTGTGAAAAAGGTCTATTGATAATCCCATGTATTCTTGTTCTTCTAAAGTGGGTATTTTTAAGACAGGAGGTCTGTAGGGTTGAGATGGAGGCAAAGGAATGTCAAAAGGATCTATGTAGGTTGGTTTTTTAGAGGCTTGAGCGCTCTACAGATCTGCTTCAATTCTATGCACCTGATCCTTTAATCTTTGGATTTCCACCGACTTTCTTCTGATTTCCTCCATATGAGTTCTTTGATCTATCAGATCCATGATCTCCTTGTGTTTCACGTCCACCTGAGCTTGTAATCGAATCATCAGCTCATACATATCTTTCTGTGTTTCTGTAAGTCTATCTTCTACCTTTTGCACCTGTACAGAAACCTTGTCCACTTTAGATTCTATTTTTTTGTAGAATCTTGTTCTGGGCCAGAGCATTCGATGTTTGTCAGTTAAGTACTGTTTCACCCGAGGTGATCTTCAATGGTTGTCCTTGTGGAGTAACTCCAGTAGGAGTTTGGATGAAGGGCATCCTTCTTACCTGAGTATTCAAATTAGTTTGTTCCAGGAGAGGAGGAAAGTCCTCTTCAGAGAATGAAGGTGAAGGTTGTTGATACATACAGATCTCAGGTAACAAAGGTTCTTTATGAACTTGAGCAATGGCTTGTTTGTAGCAAGAAAGAGGAGGTTTATTAGGTTGAGAGGTTTTACAAGGAGCTGGAGAATGAGTTATAGGTTTATGGCCATAGTTAACCAGATATTCGTATTTTCCAGAAGATTCTCCCAGTAAACCCACTGAAGGGTCTCCATCTTTGTATCTCCTTCTCAACTCTCTTTTTGAACATCCTTTTCCTTTCTTCCTCTTTTCTTCTTTTTCTTCTTCTTCCAATCTGTCCTAGAAGCACTGGTCACAATCACATCCACCCCAATAGCAGTGACCATCCCTTTTAAAGGGATATATTGGTTTTCCATCTGTCTCAAAGTATTCGACTGGAATATTCACCTCTGGCTCATACGGGCACATCATCATTTGTGTTGTAAACATCACACCATCACCAAGAGGAAGTACAGGTCTTTCAAATCTCGTTTCAATTGTTTCATCTGCCAACTTGTAGTATACGAGCTCCATAGACTGGACTGGTTGTTCTTGGTGCATCTTCTCATAGCTTATCACCCATGCTTCTGGCAAGAGCTTTAACAATTCATCTCTAGTAATCTGTCTAGGGACATGAATGCAGGTCGGAACTTTATTGGTCTCTGCTAAGATTAACAGAGATTCATCACTATGAGGCAAAGAAAGATCTATAGAGTGATTTTGTATTCTATAAATCATCTGATAGTGAAGCATTGTTGTAGTTGCAGAAGTGACTTGAGGAGCTCCCACTATTTGGCTCTGGACCTGGAGACTATGCAAAATATTTGGATCCTTCAATGCCATGTTATAATTAGGATAGAAAGTGAACATGATTGTTCCTGCATTTAACGAAGTTTCCACAATACCTATGACAGCATGCTAATACTGAAGATATCTCCGATCCAACAAGGCTATCCTTGCAAAGACAGGAAGACCTTTTTTGCCATGATAACTAACAGCCAAACGAATAGCACCAAAGTGCATATGAGTATACCTTTGGGTTATCCATTACTGGATGAACTCAGGAGATATCTCTAAGTTAATGAATTGCTCTAAGCCATTGCACTGGACACTGATCAAAGCTTGAGGCTTGTACGTACTCCTTTACAGACTTTACAGAAGGTTTGATAAGAGATCTTATAGTACGGGTAAGGCTAGATTTGTTTATTTGGAAGGCATCATAAGGGTTTAAGATGGGTAGGCTAGTTTCTTGTATCTTTTTGTCATCTAGTATGTAACTGAGTTTATACAGGTAGTCTATACTAGAGGAGTTAGATCTTTTAAAGGTAACAGGTGGATGAATAGTTACTGTAAGAGGAGTAGTTCTGAAAGAATGAGTAGATACAATAGGTTCAGAAGAAGAAGAATGTTGGGAAGAAGTAGAAGGTTGAGAAGTTTGAGCAGTAAAGTTTTCCATGAATTATAAGTATAACCTTCGGCTAACCCACACATACATATCATTCACCCCCCAAAAAGATGAAGAACCAGGCTCTGATACCACTGCTGCTCATAAGCTCTATACAGGTATCATTATGATCAGCAACATACATAAAGTCTTCATTCAGTCAACATTGGAGCAGAATTCTGACTACAGGCTCACCACAACGGCATCACCAAGCCTTCAACAGAGCCACCGTCTTGTGTCTGCCTTATTGCACTATCCTGAATGTCTTTAGCTCCACAATCCTTTTAGTATAAAACTTATGGAAGAGATAGTAAGAACCAATCTTTTATGAAAATATGAGG
Source organism: Omphalea diandra (assembly GCA_949677035.1). Classification (NCBI taxonomy): domain Eukaryota; kingdom Viridiplantae; phylum Streptophyta; class Magnoliopsida; order Malpighiales; family Euphorbiaceae; genus Omphalea; species Omphalea diandra. The sequence goes on from CATIWR010174840.1 coordinate 10,985, forward strand.
AAGATGAAGAATAGTAGGTAGTTAGGGAAGCCTAAGGTTAAGAGAGAATTAGAAACTCATATTTAAAAGAAGAGAAATTTTATTTTTTTTTAAGCTTCTCTTACATAACTCAGAAGTATAAATCTGTATCTGCTGCATCATTTTTTAAGGTTGATTTCTTCGATTAGGACAATTTTTTGAGAAATGTCCTTTTTGCCCACATAAGAAACAACGATTGGATTTTTGATGTCCCTTGTACTTCTTTCTTCGAAAGAATCTCCATTTCTTTTTTCTCCTTTCGGCTCCAGATCCACCTTATACTGTTGATCCTCTTAATGAAATGGATGAAACGGATCCTCTTGCAGTTCCTCAACAGGATGCTCGAACAGCCTCCAATGGAGGTCCTTTTTGGTTATCAAACTGGTATGAAATACAACTTCATTTGCTGCCAAGAAATACCTCTTATGAGGTTTCCATGGGACTTTATATCTTTTGAAAAGAGGAGCACATTATCAATGTAGATGAGTGCGCTATGTAGTATCGGCTCATGAACCCCTACAAGGTAATAGCAACATAAACAATTGCACCACTATCAAGCCACCAAAAATTTGGTGGTACATCAACCATATAAGATTCAAAGCAAACATAAGCCAAATGAATACCTTCATCTTTCTGCTTTAGTCAAGCTGTGAATTGATAACAATCTTTTCTCATATGACCTTCTTTATGACAAAAGAAACATTTCACCTTACTTTTGTGGACACTCCTAAAATCTCTCCCTCTCTTGTTCTGAATCCTACCATGCCATTTTAAATTCTGATTCCTTTTAAGAGCATGATAATTAGGTTTAAACTTACTTTTATCCTTTTTAAGATTAGCCTTAGGATGTGTCAATAGCATAACAATTTCACCATTTTCTTTCCTGATTTTCTTTTCTTCAGCATCACACTTTGTTATAAGGTCATTAATGGTCCAGGTAGTGTTTTGGGTGTTATAGGTTGTCTTACTCTAACTGAATTCAAGAGGCAAGGTGTTTAAAGTTTGGTGAACGATAAACTCATCAGAAATCTCAAGTTTAAGACCCTTAAGTTTGGTTTGGAGGTGAACCATATGCAGAATGTAATCTCTCACATTCTCACTCTAGTTGTATCTTATACCAGTTAATTGACTCATTAGGGTCCCAGCGTCAGCCTTATCGGATACAAAGTATTTATCTTCTACAGCAGCAAGAAAAGCTTTGACAATAACATCAGTTGGTAAACTACTCCTAAGGTATTCAGGAATAGTTTTCTTCATGGCCATTAAACTGAGACGATTTGATCTCTCCCATTTGGCATGCAGTTCTTTTTCATCAACACTACTCTCATGGGTGGGTTTAGCAGGCTCATCTTCATAAAGGGCATAATCAATCTCAT